>JAUMJK010001473.1:57500-59324 GCA_033558105.1 Coccyzus lansbergi | reverse complement strand
GGTGGGGGAGTGCAGCAGCTTGCCAGAAAGCGCCTGCGCAGGGCGCCAGTCCCCAGACCGCCCCCTCCCCCTGCACTCCTCTATACAAACCCCTCCGCTCAACCCCGCCCGCCCCCCCACAACCCCCCCACCCCCCCCACCCCGAAACAAAAAAACCCGCTCCGCTCCGCCCTGCCCCGCGTCTCCCCGTGGCACCGGGACCGGTGCCCAGCCCTCCCTCCAGCCGCGGCTCAGAGAAACAAAGAAAGTCCACGTGACTTGCGGACCGGCCGTTAGTTCTGGCGCCAAACACCGCCCCCGTGTTCCGCGGGGGTGGGGGTGGGTGCGGGATGGGGGTGGGGGAGTGTAGCAGCTTGCCAGAAAGCGCCTGCGCAGGGTGCCAGTCCCCAGACCGCCCCCTCCCCCTGCACTCCTCTATACAAACCCCTCCGCTCAACCCCGCCCGCCCCCCCCACAACCCCCCCACTCCGAAACCAACAAACCCGCCCCCCCCCCCCACCCCCCACTAGCCCATCCCGGGCCACTGCACGTGTTCATAACGTTACTTTTCTGAACAAAGAAGGAAAAAAAAATTAAACCAAAAAAAAAAAAAAAAAGTTTTTTTAAAAGAAAGCACCAGTGAACTAACTAGAATGGTATTTGCAGAAAAACAAACAAACCTAAAACCACCGCCGCTGCCACCACCCCCCTTCAACAGCAATAACACTGCTGCCTCTTCCTCCCGCACACCCCCCCCACCCCCCCCGAAAAACCAGCCACGGAGGAGAAGCTGGTGAACATCTTCCCAGCACGGCACGGCCCGAGCGCCCCCCACCCCCCCCCCGTCTCATCTGGTCAAAGAGGTCTGCCAACCTCCGTTGCCACCGACGGCGACTGAGAGGTCCCCTGGGCTCAGGAGCGGATGATGGGGGTCGCCGGGTGTGCCGGGCTCCGGCCGCGGGTGGCCGTGTCTTACAGGCTGCCGCCGTCCTTTCCGCCCGGCTCCGGCCGTCCTGCTTGCTGGGCTCCGGCCGTCCTTCCTGGACGGGGCTCAGGAGCGCGTGATGGGGGTCGCGCGGTGTGCCGGGCTCCGGCCGAGGGTGGCCGTGTCTTACAGGCTGCCGCCGTCCTTTCCGCCCGGCTCCGGCCGTCCTGCTTGCCGGGCTCGCGCCGTCCCGCCCGACCAACTCCGGCAGCCCAGACCGCCGGTCTCCGGCCATGCCGCCTACCCGGCTCCGGCAGCCCAGACCGCCGGTCTCCGACCATCCCGTCTACCCGGCTCCGGCAGCCCAGACCGCCGGTCTCCGGCGATCCCGTCTACCCGGCTCCGGCAGCCCAGACCGCCGGTCTCCGGCGATCCCGTCTACCCGGCTCCGGCAGCCCAGACCGCCGGTCTCCGGCGATCCCGTCTACCCGGCTCCGGCAGCCCAGACCGCCGGTCTCCGGCGATCCCGTCTACCCGGCTCCGGCAGCCCAGACCGCCGGTCTCCGGCGATCCCGTCTACCCGGCTCCGGCAGCCCAGACCGCCGGTCTCCGGCCATGCCGTCTACCCGGCTCCGGCAGCCCAGACCGCCGGTCTCCGGCGATCCCGTCTACCCGGCTCCGGCAGCCCAGACCGCCGGTCTCCGGCCATGCCGTCTACCCGGCTCCGGCAGCCCAGACCGCCGGTCTCCGGCGATCCCGTCTACCCGGCTCCGGCAGCCCAGACCGCCGGTCTCCGGCGATCCCGTCTACCCGGCTCCGGGCGGACTCTGGCGCCCTGCATCCGCGGGGACAGGTAGACGTGTCGGTCGCCTAGCTCCCGGTTCTCGCCAAAGGGGTCGCTGCTTTGCGCTGCCTCCAGT
>JAUMJK010001473.1:42500-45000 GCA_033558105.1 Coccyzus lansbergi | reverse complement strand
CCGACGCTCACCGTTACCTACCTACGGACACGAGTCGTAGTGATTAAAACCGGCGCTCGAGTCCTTACTGCCTTTTGAACTCACGCGCGACTTTTTTCTGCACCCCCCCCCCCCCCCCAACCCCGACCTGCCCCCACCCCCCAACCCCGACCGGTCTTGATCACCCGGTACCACCCTTCCTGCTGCCGCTGCCGGCCCCGATCGTGCCATGTTTGCAGCAGCCAGCCAGCCGTTCCCCACCCCTATCCACCGGCCGCCTCCCTCCCGGCACCTTTGCTGCCAAGAGGAAACAAAAGAGCAATCTGCTGGGTTGGGTGCGGGATGGGGTGGGGGGGAGTGTAGCAGTTTGCCAAAAATCGCCTGCGCAGGGCACCAGTCCCCAGACCGCCCCCTCCCACTGCACTCCTCTATACAAACCCCTCCGCTCAACCCCGCCCGCCCCATCCCAGTGACCCTCCTGGTCCCACACCGGGTGCCTCATAGACCCCTGCCCCATCCCAGTGACCCTCCTGACCCTAAACCAGGTGCCCCATAGATCCCTACCCCATCCCAGTGACCCTCAGGCCCCAAACTTGGTGCCCCATAGATCCCTGCCCCATCCCAGTGACCCTCCCGGCCCCACACTGGCTGCCCCATAGATCCCTGCCCCATCCCAGTGACCCTCCCGGCCCCACACTGGCTGCCCCATAGATCCCTGCCCCATCCCAGTGACCCTCCTGGCCCCACACCAGAAACAAAAGAGCAGTCTGCTGGGTTGGTGCGGGGGGGGGGGGGGGGGGGGTGGGGGGGTGCGGACAGACGGACGGATGGACTGTTCCACCGGCAGTGCCTTCTCCAGCACCGGTCAGCGACTTACCGCGGCGGCTGCGGGGCCCCTGCAGCATACCCCATCCACCGTTCCTCCTGCTCCGCTCCTCTCCGCCCTGCCCCGCGTCTCCCCGTGGCACCGGGGCCGTTGCCCAGCCTTCCCTCCGGCCGCGGCTCAGAGAAACAAAGAAAGTCCACGTGACTTGCGGACCGGCCGTTAGTTCTGGCGCCAAACACCGCCCCCGTGCTCGGTGGGGGTGGGGGAGTGCAGCAGCTTGCCAGAAAGCGCCTGCGCAGGGCGCCAGTCCCCAGACCGCCCCCTCCCCCTGCACTCCTCTATACAAACCCCTCCGCTCAACCCCGCCCGCCCCCCCACAACCCCCCCACCCCCCCCACCCCGAAACAAAAAAACCCGCTCCGCTCCGCCCTGCCCCGCGTCTCCCCGTGGCACCGGGACCGGTGCCCAGCCCTCCCTCCAGCCGCGGCTCAGAGAAACAAAGAAAGTCCACGTGACTTGCGGACCGGCCGTTAGTTCTGGCGCCAAACACCGCCCCCGTGTTCCGCGGGGGTGGGGGTGGGTGCGGGATGGGGGTGGGGGAGTGTAGCAGCTTGCCAGAAAGCGCCTGCGCAGGGTGCCAGTCCCCAGACCGCCCCCTCCCCCTGCACTCCTCTATACAAACCCCTCCGCTCAACCCCGCCCGCCCCCCCCACAACCCCCCCACTCCGAAACCAACAAACCCGCCCCCCCCCCCCACCCCCCACTAGCCCATCCCGGGCCACTGCACGTGTTCATAACGTTACTTTTCTGAACAAAGAAGGAAAAAAAAAATTAAACCAAAAAAAAAAAAAAAAATTTTTTTTAAAAGAAAGCACCAGTGAACTAACTAGAATGGTATTTGCAGAAAAACAAACAAACCTAAAACCACCGCCGCTGCCACCACCCCCCTTCAACAGCAATAACACTGCTGCCTCTTCCTCCCGCACACCCCCCCCACCCCCCCCGAAAAACCAGCCACGGAGGAGAAGCTGGTGAACATCTTCCCAGCACGGCACGGCCCGAGCGCCCCCCACCCCCCCCCCGTCTCATCTGGTCAAAGAGGTCTGCCAACCTCCGTTGCCACCGACGGCGACTGAGAGGTCCCCTGGGCTCAGGAGCGGATGATGGGGGTCGCCGGGTGTGCCGGGCTCCGGCCGCGGGTGGCCGTGTCTTACAGGCTGCCGCCGTCCTTTCCGCCCGGCTCCGGCCGTCCTGCTTGCTGGGCTCCGGCCGTCCTTCCTGGACGGGGCTCAGGAGCGCGTGATGGGGGTCGCGCGGTGTGCCGGGCTCCGGCCGAGGGTGGCCGTGTCTTACAGGCTGCCGCCGTCCTTTCCGCCCGGCTCCGGCCGTCCTGCTTGCCGGGCTCGCGCCGTCCCGCCCGACCAACTCCGGCAGCCCAGACCGCCGGTCTCCGGCCATGCCGCCTACCCGGCTCCGGCAGCCCAGACCGCCGGTCTCCGACCATCCCGTCTACCCGGCTCCGGCAGCCCAGACCGCCGGTCTCCGGCGATCCCGTCTACCCGGCTCCGGCAGCCCAGACCGCCGGTCTCCGGCCATGCCGTCTACCCGGCTCCGGCAGCCCAGACCGCCGGTCTCCGGCGATCCCGTCTACCCGGCTCCGGCAGCCCAGACCGCCGGTCTCCGGCGATCCCGTCT
>JAUMJK010001473.1:27500-30000 GCA_033558105.1 Coccyzus lansbergi | reverse complement strand
CCCGTGCGCACACATCTCTCTCTCTCTCTCTCTTCCCTCTCACCCCGAGTTCAACGAGACAGACGGCCGGCTGGCCGGCTGCAACACGGGGCAGTAAGACGGCACGCCTGAGCCTCTGTGCCTACGCGCGCGTCTCTGGCCAAACGAATAAAGCGGCGTTAAATAAGGTGGCTAGGAAGCTAGCTGCGGAGGAATACCTTTTTTTATTATTATTATTTTTTTAATTTTTTTTTTTTTTTTTAGTTAATGATTGCACCACCGTGAAATGCTAAATATGATGCTTTACCTTTACCGGTCTCGATAACGATCGGCCACAGCCACACGTTGCCGGTGGGGACGTCAAAGAGTTACTCCTTCCTTAGCGTAGCGCAGCAGCGTCAAACGTCAGGAGATCGCCGACGCTCACCGTTACCTACCTACGGACACGAGTCGTAGTGATTAAAACCGGCGCTCGAGTCCTTACTGCCTTTTGAACTCACGCGCGACTTTTTTCTGCACCCCCCCCCCCCCCCCCCCAACCCCGACCTGCCCCCACCCCCCAACCCCGACTGGTCTTGATCACCCGGTACCACCCTTCCTGCTGCCGCTGCCGGCCCCGATCGTGCCATGTTTGCAGCAGCCAGCCAGCCAGCCAGCCAGCCAGCCGTTCCCCACCCCTATCCACCGGCCGCCTCCCTCCCGGCACCTTTGCTGCCAAGAGGAAACAAAAGAGCAATCTGCTGGGTTGGGTGCGGGATGGGGTGGGGGGGAGTGTAGCAGTTTGCCAAAAATCGCCTGCGCAGGGCACCAGTCCCCAGACCGCCCCCTCCCACTGCACTCCTCTATACAAACCCCTCCGCTCAACCCCGCCCGCCCCATCCCAGTGACCCTCCTGGTCCCACACCGGGTGCCTCATAGACCCCTGCCCCATCCCAGTGACCCTCAGGCCCCAAACTTGGTGCCCCATAGATCCCTGTCCCATCCCAGTGACCCTCCAGGCCCCACACTGGCTGCCCCATAGATCCCTGTCCCATCCCAGTGACCCTCCTAACTCCACACTTGGTGCCCCATAGATCCCTGCCCCATCCCAGTGACCCTCCTGACCCTAAACCAGGTGCCCCATAGATCCCTGCCCCATCCCAGTGACCCTCCTGACCCTAAACCAGGAGCCCCATAGATCCCTGCCCCATCCCAGTGACCCTCCTGACCCTAAACCAGGTGCCCCATAGATCCCTGCCCCATCCCAGTGACCCTCAGGCCCCACATCGGCTGCCCCATAGATCCCTGCCCCATCCCAGTGACCCTCCCGGCCCCACACTGGCTGCCCCATAGATCCCTGCCCCATCCCAGTGACCCTCCCGGCCCCACACTGGCTGCCCCATAGATCCCTGCCCCATCCCAGTGACCCTCCTGGCCCCACACCAGAAACAAAAGAGCAATCTGCTGGGTTGGTGCGGGGGGGGGGGGGGGGGGGGGGGGGGTGGGGGGGTGCGGACAGACGGACGGATGGACTGTTCCACCGGCAGTGCCTTCTCCAGCACCGGTCAGCGACTTACCGCGGCGGCTGCGGGGCCCCTGCAGCATACCCCATCCACCGTTCCTCCTGCTCCGCTCCTCTCCGCCCTGCCCCGCGTCTCCCCGTGGCACCGGGGCCGTTGCCCAGCCTTCCCTCCGGCCGCGGCTCAGAGAAACAAAGAAAGTCCACGTGACTTGCGGACCGGCCGTTAGTTCTGGCGCCAAACACCGCCCCCGTGCTCGGTGGGGGTGGGGGAGTGCAGCAGCTTGCCAGAAAGCGCCTGCGCAGGGCGCCAGTCCCCAGACCGCCCCCTCCCCCTGCACTCCTCTATACAAACCCCTCCGCTCAACCCCGCCCGCCCCCCCACAACCCCCCCACCCCCCCCACCCCGAAACAAAAAAACCCGCTCCGCCCCGCCCTGCCCCGCGTCTCCCCGTGGCACCGGGACCGGTGCCCAGCCCTCCCTCCAGCCGCGGCTCAGAGAAACAAAGAAAGTCCACGTGACTTGCGGACCGGCCGTTAGTTCTGGCGCCAAACACCGCCCCCGTGTTCCGCGGGGGTGGGGGTGGGTGCGGGATGGGGGTGGGGGAGTGTAGCAGCTTGCCAGAAAGCGCCTGCGCAGGGTGCCAGTCCCCAGACCGCCCCCTCCCCCTGCACTCCTCTATACAAACCCCTCCGCTCAACCCCGCCCGCCCCCCCCACAACCCCCCCACTCCGAAACCAACAAACCCGCCCCCCCCCCCCCACCCCCCACTAGCCCATCCCGGGCCACTGCACGTGTTCATAACGTTACTTTTCTGAACAAAGAAGGAAAAAAAAAATTAAACCAAAAAAAAAAAAAAAAAGTTTTTTTAAAAGAAAGCACCAGTGAACTAACTAGAATGGTATTTGCAGAAAAACAAACAAACCTAAAACCACCGCCGCTGCCACCACCCCCCTTCAACAGCAATAACACTGCTGCCTCTTCCTCCCGCACACCCCCCCCACCCCCCCCGAAAAACCAGC
>JAUMJK010001473.1:20000-22500 GCA_033558105.1 Coccyzus lansbergi | reverse complement strand
AGATCGCGCCCGTCTTGTCTCCGTCTTTCGCCGCCGGCTCCGCCGCCGCTTTCTTTCCTCTCTCCGAACGCGCGCGCGTCGTCCGCCCGGTCGACGCGGAGGGGAAACTGCCGCGTGTCTGCGGACCCGCGCGAACCCGCTTTTCCACGCCTACGCACCGGCGCCGGCCGGCGTCCGCCTCCCAGGGAACCCGCTGGGGCGGGGGAGGCCGCCGTCCCCCTTCGCCTCGCCCGGCGAGGCGTAAGAAGGGCGCGGACCGACTGTCCCCCCAACGGCCCGAGGTGGGGAAAGGTCGTCCCGGTCAGAGCACGGTAGTGGCAGTGCGCGAGAATCGTTGGGGGCTGCCGGTTCCCGGAGCACGGCGAGTTCTCCTCTTCCGCCGACTGAGTGGGCCCCGCTCGTGGCGGGAGGAGTTACGGGAGAGAGCGGCGAGGCGAGAGGGGTTCGCGCGCGACGTATGCGCGCGGCGGCCGGTGGCAGAGCGGACAGACGGGGACGGCTCTTCCGTGTCTCGGGGGAAGGCGGCGGCGCCTCCCCTCCGGGCGTGTTCCGGGCCGGCGCACGGGCGGCCGCCGCTGTCGCTGCCCTCGGTGGGCTGGCGAAGGGGTCTCCGAGCCGGTTCCGCGCTTCCCCCCCCCCCCCGCCCTGCGCCGGCGGGGGTGGCCCCAAGCCGCGGCTCTCCTCCCGGGTGCAGCGCCGGGTCACTGAGGGAAACCCCGGGCCCCGGGCAGGCAGGCCGAGGTGATGGCGTCGGATGTCGGGCGCGCCCCCGCGGGCGGATGCTCCCCCGAAGGTGGCAGCGGGGGAGGCACCACCGCGGGGCCTTGAGATCGTTTCCCTCACCCCAGGGCCAGGTACCTAGCGTCCGAGCCTCGGCGCGTGCCGGGGCCGGGCGGAGGTTTAAAGACCCGGGCGGCAACGGGGTGCCGCTCGCGGTGTCTGTGCGTGCGCGGGGGAACCCGGCGTTAACCATAGGGGGATAGGGAGTCTCTCCCTGCTGGACCCCGAGTGGCCGCCGGCCGCCGCGCTCGCCAGCCCGCGGGCTCTAGCGCCGTTGCCGGGGAGGGGCGTCCCCCCTGCCCCCCCCTCTCCGCGGTCCGGTCTCTGGCGGAGACTGCCGCCGCGGCGCCGGCCGCGGCCGCGTCCGGTCCGCCTGCCTCGGGTCGGGAAAGAGAAAAACCCCACCGCCACCGCGGGCCGAGGGGAGCGCGGGCTCCCCTGCCGGCGGCGGTGGGTCGGCGGGTCCCCGCGGCCGGGGGCCTCGCCGGGGCGGGTCGCCGGGGAACGGGCGGCCCGCCGCGCCTCCGTCGCAGCGCTGCCGGTCCGCGCTGTGGCTCTCGTCGTTCCTTCTCCCTCCTCCCCGCGACCCCGGTGCGAGTGTCCCGGCGGTGCCGCTCGGCCGGAGGGGGCTAGCTCGCCGCCCGCCGAGGCGTGCGGTCTCGCGTCCCGGCACCGGGACCCCTCGCTCGTTGCTTCCACGCCGCCCTCCCCGGGGACGCTCCGGGGGAGCGAGGCGGGCAGGCTGGGGGCGCCCCACGCTCGGTCTTCGCGTGGAGACGGGGAGAGCGGGCGCTTGTCCCCCGGCTGAGCGCCCGTCCCGCCCTCTGCCCGGTGCGCCTCCCGCGCGGAGGGGTCGAGGCGAGAAGCGGCGGTGCGCGGCGGTTCTGGGGCTGAGGAAGCGTGGCCGTCGCCCGGTGGTGTCGGCGGGGGGAGACTCCGTCCGCCTCGCGGTGCCGGTTGGGGCGCGAGCCCCCCCGGAGTTTTTGCGGGAGCGAGCGAGAGAGATTGCCCGGCTTGAGTTGCAGTTGGCGGCGCGGCAGCCTGTGTGGAGGTCTTTCGTTTTCTCACCTGAACCGAGGCATCGGCGGCTGGCGCGGCCGAGGAGCCCCCCCACCGGCGTCGCGGCCTCCGCGCGGAGGCCGGGCCGAGCCCGGGCGCCTGGGCCGCCTCCGAAACGAGCCGAGGGCTTGCCCTTTTTCTTCCTGGCCCCCGGCGGCGGGGGCGGGCGGAGGGCTGTCGCGGTGGCGGGGGAGCGCGGGCTCCCCCGCCCCTTTCCTTTTCCTCGCCCGTTCGGAGCGTATTTTCCATTTCCCCCTTGTGCTCGTATGGTCATCCGAGGCGAGGCTTCGCCGTCGCGGCGTCCCCTCCGCGCGGGCGGAGTGGGTCGGTCGGTCGGGCGGCGTCGCCGTCCTCACCCCTTTGGAAAAAAGGGAGGGGGGCCGCTTCCTCTGCGGGAACGGTCCCGGCCCCTCTGCGCGCGCGGGGTGGTGCCGAAACTCAGACAACTCTTAGCGGTGGATCACTCGGCTCGTGCGTCGATGAAGAACGCAGCTAGCTGCGAGAATTAATGTGAATTGCAGGACACATTGATCATCGACACTTCGAACGCACTTGCGGCCCCGGGTTCCTCCCGGGGCTACGCCTGTCTGAGCGTCGCGTGACGATCAATCGCCGGCCGGGCCGCCCGCTTTCTCCCCGTCCGGCGGCGGGCGGGGTGGGG
>JAUMJK010001473.1:10000-12500 GCA_033558105.1 Coccyzus lansbergi | reverse complement strand
CGCAGGGCGCCAGTCCCCAGACCGCCCCCTCCCCCTGCACTCCTCTATACAAACCCCTCCGCTCAACCCCGCCCGCCCCCCCACAACCCCCCCACCCCCCCCACCCCGAAACAAAAAAACCCGCTCCGCCCCGCCCTGCCCCGCGTCTCCCCGTGGCACCGGGACCGGTGCCCAGCCCTCCCTCCAGCCGCGGCTCAGAGAAACAAAGAAAGTCCACGTGACTTGCGGACCGGCCGTTAGTTCTGGCGCCAAACACCGCCCCCGTGTTCCGCGGGGGTGGGGGTGGGTGCGGGATGGGGGTGGGGGAGTGTAGCAGCTTGCCAGAAAGCGCCTGCGCAGGGTGCCAGTCCCCAGACCGCCCCCTCCCCCTGCACTCCTCTATACAAACCCCTCCGCTCAACCCCGCCCGCCCCCCCCACAACCCCCCCACTCCGAAACCAACAAACCCGCCCCCCCCCCCCCACCCCCCACTAGCCCATCCCGGGCCACTGCACGTGTTCATAACGTTACTTTTCTGAACAAAGAAGGAAAAAAAAAATTAAACCAAAAAAAAAAAAAAAAAGTTTTTTTAAAAGAAAGCACCAGTGAACTAACTAGAATGGTATTTGCAGAAAAACAAACAAACCTAAAACCACCGCCGCTGCCACCACCCCCCTTCAACAGCAATAACACTGCTGCCTCTTCCTCCCGCACACCCCCCCCACCCCCCCCGAAAAACCAGCCACGGAGGAGAAGCTGGTGAACATCTTCCCAGCACGGCACGGCCCGAGCGCCCCCCACCCCCCCCCCCGTCTCATCTGGTCAAAGAGGTCTGCCAACCTCCGTTGCCACCGACGGCGACTGAGAGGTCCCCTGGGCTCAGGAGCGGATGATGGGGGTCGCCGGGTGTGCCGGGCTCCGGCCGCGGGTGGCCGTGTCTTACAGGCTGCCGCCGTCCTTTCCGCCCGGCTCCGGCCGTCCTGCTTGCTGGGCTCCGGCCGTCCTTCCTGGACGGGGCTCAGGAGCGCGTGATGGGGGTCGCGCGGTGTGCCGGGCTCCGGCCGAGGGTGGCCGTGTCTTACAGGCTGCCGCCGTCCTTTCCGCCCGGCTCCGGCCGTCCTGCTTGCCGGGCTCGCGCCGTCCCGCCCGACCAACTCCGGCAGCCCAGACCGCCGGTCTCCGGCCATGCCGCCTACCCGGCTCCGGCAGCCCAGACCGCCGGTCTCCGACCATCCCGTCTACCCGGCTCCGGCAGCCCAGACCGCCGGTCTCCGGCGATCCCGTCTACCCGGCTCCGGCAGCCCAGACCGCCGGTCTCCGGCCATGCCGTCTACCCGGCTCCGGCAGCCCAGACCGCCGGTCTCCGGCCATGCCGTCTACCCGGCTCCGGCAGCCCAGACCGCCGGTCTCCGGCGATCCCGTCTACCCGGCTCCGGCAGCCCAGACCGCCGGTCTCCGGCGATCCCGTCTACCCGGCTCCGGCAGCCCAGACCGCCGGTCTCCGGCGATCCCGTCTACCCGGCTCCGGCAGCCCAGACCGCCGGTCTCCGGCCATGCCGTCTACCCGGCTCCGGCAGCCCAGACCGCCGGTCTCCGGCGATCCCGTCTACCCGGCTCCGGCAGCCCAGACCGCCGGTCTCCGGCCATGCCGTCTACCCGGCTCCGGCAGCCCAGACCGCCGGTCTCCGGCGATCCCGTCTACCCGGCTCCGGCAGCCCAGACCGCCGGTCTCCGGCGATCCCGTCTACCCGGCTCCGGGCGGACTCTGGCGCCCTGCATCCGCGGGGACAGGTAGACGTGTCGGTCGCCTAGCTCCCGGTTCTCGCCAAAGGGGTCGCTGCTTTGCGCTGCCTCCAGTTATGTCCTCGTAAGAGTCGGCGTCTTTGGCGCCCCCGCTCCGCTGGACCCGCCTACGTCTTCAAGCCTTCAGCTCCCTAGGTCTGATATTCCCGTATTATAGGAGCGAGTGTTCACTCGCCTGGGAGGGCAGCGCTAGCCGACCGCCTTCAAGCCGAGAGCGCGCGCGAGCCGCCTCGGCCACTCCGCCGGGGAAGTATCCTTCGGTCCTCTCCGGTTCGGTGGTGGTTTTTTTTTTTTTTTTGTCTTTATTTTTTTTTTTTTTTTAAATTTTTTTTTTTTTTTTTTTTTTTTCTTCGCCGTTGCCGCTCCGGGAATGGGAACCGCTCGCCGCGGGGCGAGTTGAGAGAGCGGCGCGGCGTGCAGCGCTGATGCCCCACGATCTCGAACGCTTAAAAAAGGGGAGGTCGAGAGCGTGCCGCGACCTTTCCCTGGTTGGCCCAGGGCACGACATTTGAATCGATGTCTCAGAACGGTGGGTGATTCCTCTCCCCGGGCTCGCCGTCCTCCCCGCTCCAGGGTTGGGCGCGCGGCTCGTTGTTGTCCCAGGAGAACCGCGGCCGCGGGGGCCGCGGTCCGATTTCTTCCCTGATCGATGAGGCCTTTCGGGTCGCGTCGGAGAGGGCCCCCGGCGGGCCGGCTCTTCCGTGCTCCCTGTAACGGG
>JAUMJK010001472.1:0-41031 GCA_033558105.1 Coccyzus lansbergi | reverse complement strand
CCCTCCCCCTCTTCCCTCAGCCAATCAGAGAGCCCTCGTCGGGTGGCTTTTTCAACGTGCGGTCGCATGGGGCTGGCGGGCCATGCTCTCCTTTCGGCAACCCCGGGGCAGGAAAGCAGTTTTCCTCCCTAGGAGGCGCAGAGATGACTCGCGGTGGCTTGGGAAGGGCTCAGCGTCTTGAGGTCCCAGTAAGATGTGCAGGCTGAGGGCTCCCTTTTTGGATCTGACTGAGCAGAGGCGCCCAGGGCACCTTTTCTTCTCGCTGTGCCACCTGAGATTGCTGTTTCCTTTCGTAGAATCAGAGAATCACTACGTTGGAAAGGACCCACTGGATCATCCAACCATTCCCATCAGTCACTAAACCATGTCCCTCAGCACCTCATCCACCTTAAACCCCTCCAGGGAAGGTGACTCAATCCCTCCCTGGGCAGCCTGTTCAGTGCCCAATGACCCTTCCCGTGAAAAATGTTTTCCTAATGTTGAGCCTAAATCTCCCCTGGCGGAGCTTGAGGCCATTCCCTCTCATCCTATCCCCTGTCACTTGGGAGAAGAGCCCAGCTCCCTCCTCTCCACAACCTCCTTTCAGGTAGTTGTAGAGAGCAATGAGGTCTCCCCTCAGCCTCCTCTTCTCCAGGCTAAACACCCTCAGCTCTCTCAGACCTTCCTCACAAGGCCTGTTCTCCAACCCCTTCACCAGCCTCGTCGCTCTTCTCTGGACTTACTCCAGAGCCTCAACACCCTTCTTGTGGTGAGGGGCCCAGAACTGAACACAGGATTCGAGGAGCGGCCTCACCAGTGCCGAGTACAGAGGGAGAATCACCTCCCTGGACCTGCTGGTCACACTGTTTCTGATCCAAGCCAAAATGCCATTGGCCTTCTTGGCCACCTGGGCCACTGCTGCCTCGTGTTCAGTCACTGTCAACCAACACCCCCAGGACTTTCTCCTCCAGGCAGCTTTCCAGCCACTCTTCTCCTAGTCTGTAGCTGCTCAGGGTATTTAGGGAAAGCCATTCATGACCTTGACATGTCTGTCTCCAGTTGTCAGTGTAAAGCTGGCTTGAAGGTCATGACTTGGCCAGACACCAGCTGGAAATGTGAATGATACTTCTCCCGCCAGCCGCTCTCTCTGCCACGGCTTCCTCAGGACCTCCAGGGCTGTAACATTTGCTCTGCTTCCTTTCAACTGATGGCTTATCTCATAAAGACCCCAGCTGCACAAACCCTGTGAAACATCTCACCCTCCTCAAGTATGGGCTGACGTTTGTTGTCTCCAGGATTTCCCACAGTCACGAGTGGGACGTGGCTGTGACTGCAGTCTCCCTCTGCCCAGACTGTCTGGACTCCAGCACGAGTGGAGGTCACCACTTCCAACCTCCGTCCTTCAGCTCAGGCCACCCCTCAAAGGTGCACAGGAATTAGAGAATGATTTGAAGTTTGCATGTGTGCATGTTCTTCAATGCTGTGTTCGTTTGTTCCTTGCTCATTAAATAAATGTCAATAGTCTTGGATTATTCCCTCAAATCCTCTCCCGGGAAAGGACGGGAATCGAAAGTTTGTAGTTTTGCAGAACACATGATTGCAAAGAGGATTATGTTTTGTGGAAAGCAATACATTCCTGTGCTAGTAAAGGGGGGATTAAATAGATCTGAAACTCAATGCGCCTGTCTGGAGACAAGCCTCCCATAAAGCAGCTCCCAGGCAAGATGTGCTGACTGACCCGCCAGCTCTGTTTGCTGGAGAGGGTGTGAGGCAAGCTCTCCAGCTCCATCCATCACCTGATGTGGTGATGCTGCTCATGGGGGAGACACTGCTGACCCTTGGCGTGTGGCTACCCTGTGGGACGCGCTGCCAGGTGCTTCAGTGGGAGCCGAGGGTGAGCCATGGGCTCCGTTTGCTATGCCTGCATTCCAGTTAGCAGAGGAGGTGCTGTGTGCCCTGCTGTGCCAGCCCCGACCTGCCCTGACAGATACTCGCTGCAGGTGTTTTCTGTTCCCTCTCGCATGTTCTCCTCTTGACCATGTGCAGAGCAGTTCCTCATTTTTACACCTGCCAGCAAAAAAAAAAAAAAAAAAAAAAAAGAGAGAGAAGAAAGCTGACATTCTGGAAACTTAGATATTTTTTGCACTGTAGGGAGCGTTGGCAGTGAGTACCTTAAAGTAGGACTGTGCAATGTGGTACTGGAGAGCAACTGAGTGCCCTTTGGCTTGCATTGGCTGCAGGCGGGGAGTGGATATTGGCTGGCTACTGGCCATTGGCGGTTGGTGGCACCTCCCTCGGGCCTGGCAATATGTTGTTTGCAGAGTGGCACCTGTACTGCAGGGGGTGCTGAGCCCAGGTGCTCAGGCTAGAATTCTTTTGGCCAAAAAGTTTTGCAAGGAGCAGAGATAGCCAAAGCTGGGAAATGGCCAATGACGAGGATGGGGATGTTGGATTGATGGGTGACTGCTGACTTCTCATCCTTCATGCCAGCAAGACACGTGGCCTCTGTGTGCATGATTTTAGCAAGATTTAGGCCTATAAAAATCAAGAGCTGTCACCGTCCACCTGGAGATCTGTATTCTGATTCATAAAGAACCTGAACTCTGAGTTTAAACTCTCAAGCTGGCTGCATCAGGCTGTTGTTTGAGTCTAGCTGTGCCCATGCCATAGGCATCTGCAGCTTGCACCAAACTCCTGCTTGCTTCTGCCCACTCGACTCCCTGGCTGCCCCAGCTCCTGCCCACAGTTCCGTGCAGGAACCTCTGTGCTTGTCCTGACACCTCCCTTTGGCCTAACTTCCATCAGGGAGTTCCTCCTCATTGCTGCTTGGCCCTGGTTTATCCCTGTTTCCTCTGAACTCCTGAGGGGCTTCTGAGTCCCCTGACTCTGTCTCAAATGACTCTGCATTCCTTTGTGCAGTGCCTCATGATGTGACAGTGGCCCTCCTGCAGGATTACATGCGACCAAAATATGGGAAGAAAAGTACAGTTTCACTTCAGTTTTGCACCGTGTGACCAGATGATCTACCCACATTTTGGGAAGGCAGTTAAGAAACAGAGGGAAAACAAGAGCCACAGAGATAAACAGACTGTAAAGAATGACCTGTGCTTTGTGAGCTGCTTATCAAAAGAGGTGGTGACTTGGCAAGAAATACTGGGGCTAACTTGGCTCTTCAATCCGGGAGGGATGTAAAAGCTCAGAACCAAGTGCTGGAGTGTAGTGGGGTGGGAGGTAGTCAAAGGGTTGCGATGGGCTGTGCAGTCTGTGAAACAGAGGTTGTGAGGCACCCCATGGGGCAGGGCCAGGTGACAACAGGCACCTGGGGGCAAAAGAGAGACTTTGATCTTCTGCTCTCTGTCTTAGCCACTTGCTCTGCATCACAGCCACTTAGAGAAGTGGCAGTGCCAGCTCCTGCCTTCCTGGGAGCAGATTTGAGTGATATATTGACTGTGATCCCTGCTCAACTTGTGGGCTGTGTTGGGGTCCCATCAGGTTTTTGAAACTTTGGAATCCTACTGCAACCCTGATCCATGTCAGAACTGTCAAGCATGGCTCCTGGGAGAACCTACCCTCTCTGCTCCTGTCTTTCCCAGCCAGAAGTGTGATATCCAAGAGTTCTACAACACCATGAGTATACCTGTTCTCTAGAAGACCTTATGGGTTTGGACTTTGCTGCTCACTGCCAGCAATCCAGGCATACATGGCCAAGCTTGGAAGATGTGGTGGTCCTAGCACAAACTGCAGTGCATCCTGAGGAAGGAGAGGGAGCCCAGCAGGCACTGACATCTGGGAAATCACAGAATCACAGAACAACCAGGTTGGAAGGGACCCATCGGATCTTCTAGTCCAACCATTCCTATCTAACACTAAACCAAGTCCCTCAATACCTCATCCACCCGTGTCTTAAACACCTCCAGGGAAGGTGACTCAACCACCTCCCTGGGCAGCCTATTCCAATGCCCAATGACCCTCTGTGTGAAAAATGATCTGCTGCCTCTTCTCCTGTAGCAAAAAGGCTGCGGATGAGGCCAGAAGCATGCCACATGCAGCCAGTAAAAGGCACTTGGGAGAGTGGAAATGCAGCACGTAATGCTGAGAGCTGACTGCAGCCTTGTCTTCCCTTCAAAATAACACCTGCCTTTGCTTCCTTCCTGAGGAAGCACCTGGGTCTGGCCTGACTCCCCTTAGTCTGCAGCTTGCCTGGTGCTCCTGCCTGCCAGCTGAAGAGGAGTTAGAAAGCACTGAAAACCTAGGGAAGAAACACGGGGCTGAGAATGGTACAGTTCCTATGAATTTGCAGACCTGGGATACCCCACAGACTCCCTTGTTAGAGACCTCTGGGATTTTTTTTTTCACCTCCCTCCAGTGAGGAGGCTCCTGTCAACAGACAAAGTGCCCAAGCAGCTGGAGCTGTTGTTGACCTGGAGCCTTCAGTGGTGCAGGGTCAGCCTGGCTATCTCGGCAGCTGCACCGCAGGACTATGCCGCTTGTTGTTGCTCTGATATCAACTCTGCCCGGTGAGCTTGGCCGCTTTTATCTGGCGGTCAGGGCGGCTGTCGCTGCAGCAGGGGGGCTGCAGAGCTGGACGCCTCGGACAAGTGTACAAACAAACTCAGGATGTGAGCACAATAGTCAAGGACTGGCCTTTGAAAAGAGGGGGACGTGGCGCAGTCACCCTGGGGCACATCAAAGGTCTGTCTTGAGAGTCCCAAAATGTGTGTATTTAATGTCTACCCATGGCCCTGGCTTTGCATCCGCACAAGGGACAGAGGCTTTGAGCGATAAGAAGTGGAAATAGAAAAGATGGCAGTGGAAAGAGGATCAACCCTGGAGCTGGGACGTGGCCCTGATAAATGGTTTCTTATTAGTTTCTTGGTCCTGCTTTGTCCTGACCCTCACTCATCCGTACCTGGAGTGCAGCACACAGCTCCTCTCTTTCCTCCTTCAGTGCACCAGGCAGGCACTTCAGGTAATTTTTGCAAAGTGCTTTGTGTACAATTTCACAAGCAATTTTCTTGAATCAGCAGTTACCACAGCTGGTGACTATTGGGTTTTTTTTGAATCCTGGAAAGCCAGGGATGCCATTCTCTGTGGTATTTTGATTGAGAAGCCTGCGTAACCAGTAGGAAAATGTCTGTTAACCGACAGTCTTGGAAAACTGAGCTCTGTGTGATGTTTGGATGGAAGCATGGAAGGACAAGAAAATATGATGAGATGGGTGTACTCTGTATGCTGGACAGGCGCCTGTGCAATGGGGTCCTGCATTACCTGCTGCACCACTCCATCAGGATCAGTCCTTGCAAGTGTCCCTCTCTCCCCACTCCTGTGTTCCCAAAAGGGTTTGGGAAGGGTCTGGAAGCCCTGGGAAGTTTTGCCTCTGATTTACTTTGCAGTGCAGGAACTTGCTGCCTTTTTCGGATAAAGGACAGCCTGAGCCTGCTTGGTGGGAGCCACCCTCTGTGATAAGGGCATATGTTGACTCAGGAGATTAGACCTGTCCACTGCTTTGTGTTTTTATAAAATTCATTTGTTGACAGAAGAGCAGCCCAAAGGACGAATTAAAAAGCCACACCTGCATAAAAAGGTAGCCAGTACCCTGTGCAGCATTGTGGGCTCTGCAGGAAAAAGTGTCCCTCAAAGGGGTGGATGAATCTCTTCAGAAATGGTTTGGCTGCAGGTGCCTAGGAGAGTAGGCTGAGCCAGTGCCTCTGTGGATTTTTAACTGCAGGGCTCTGCTGGCCTCGGTGGCTTTTCTGCTTTTGAAGTCATTGTTAGGGTAATTAAACACTCCCAGGCAGGTGCTGGAGCTTTTTGCAGTCCAGAGTTGGCTTTGTCTTGTCCACCTAATAGAAATGCCCTGTTTTAGGGCAGACTAATCTCTCACAGCAACATCTGAAAGCAAAGAGAGGGCTTTAATTGGAGCGGGATTAGTGCAGCCTGGCTGAGCAAGGGAGAGTGGGAGCTTTCTCCCTACCTGATATTTGCCCCTTATCTGCAGTGACAGTGGCTGCTACACCTGCCTGTGACTGCCTGGTGCCAGCTTTGTGCCATTGGAGGGGCAGGCAATGCTATGTGCCTTGTAGGTTTGTTTGCAGAGTAGAGGGTGAGATGTGGTGCTCGCACCAGGGGAGCTCAGTTTGGCTCCAGCAGCCAGAGGGCTTGGGATGCTTTCAATGCACTCAAGTGCCTGGCACGGCCCTGGGGAGCTTCTGCAATTCTCTTGAGGGTTTGCTGAAATTCTTTTGGGAGCTGAGCTGAAACCCATGGGCTGCAGTTTGCAGCCAGCCACTAACCCCGGGCACTGGCAGGCAGCAGACACGGTGGATTTAAACATGAGCCTGCAGTAACATTTTCTGTGGGGCATCTAGAGCAGCTCAGTGTCTCAAGGGCAAATCTCCTGGGAAGTGAGTACCTGGTGAAGGGCTATCACTCTCCCAGCTCTTGGAAACAAGCGATAAGCAGCCCATGCTTCTGCCAAATTGCTGACCTTCCCATCCCTGCTGATCTGCCCTGTGACAACTTCGTGCCCCAGGCAGGCTCTGTTTCCCCATGTCCCCTTCTCAGGATTCCAAAGGCAAAAATCCATGGTGGGCTAAGCGATGGTGCAACCTTGCCTGTCCCCCCAGCCCTGTTTTGGCAGGTGCCCTTTGGGATGCACACACAGCTGGGCTGGGACCCTGCTTGGTGGGAAAACCTGACTTTATCCTAGGGGAAAAATAATAAGTCAGTTTTTAATTTTGTCTTGATGTGGCCTGAAAGTCCACAGTTTGCTGCAGCTGAAACAACTCTCTGATCAAGCCAATGGAAACAACCTCTCCTGCTCGCTTTCCCACTTCCCCAGTGAAGTGTGTGTTGGTGTATCTTTTTACCTCCTGACTTTTAGTCATCCTGAGGAACGGTCAGCAGGAACTGTTTCCAGCCCCAGCCTCTCCTTTAGCCCTGCTTGGCTCAGGCTTTCCACAAGGACTGCCCTGAGGGGTGCTGAGCCTGCTGTGCCCATGCAGGCATCCTCCTTGGCTCCCTCCTCAACTGGGTGCAGTTGTGGGTGTTGTCGGGATTACCCCTTTCTGGCGAAAGTACCTTTCTTTGCCTGTGCACATCCCGGTGGCTTTTATGGCTTCCTCGAAATGCAGAAGGGGCAAAGGCGTGTGTGGTGATGCACACCTCTCTGGAGTAACTGATACTGCCCAGGCCCTCCCTTTCCTCTTCCTTGTCATTGGAGCCTGGGTGTGAAACCCCTTTGTCTTATCCCTCAGCAGGCACTTGGGGAAAGCAGTGAAACCCAGGAGAGAGACTTGGCCAGGGCTGAGTGTTTCTTTGCTGTCAGCAGGCAGAGCTGATGATGCTGGTCCCCTGCCAGGCTGTTGCCTCTGCTCCCTGCAGCCCACAAGGTGCCTCAGGGTGTCATGCCCAGAGGCATGGACACCAACCAGGTGGAGAAAACCACACGCACCCACTCATCTGCGTCTCAAGTATGGGCACGTACACATCTACGTCCACACGTACACCCCTACCCACACGCATACCTGACTCCAGCACCCATGTGGGCACCCAGACCTCTCCAGGCATGTCCCCTGCCTCCCACGCCTCTGCCTCCTTGCCTGCCAAAGCAAGAGGGAACGGGCAGAAGGTAGAAGTGCTTGCCCAGCACCCTAGCATGGATCTGGTGCTGTGGAGGCAGCGGGAGGGGAAGGAAAATGTTTTTCTTGGTTCCTACTGGGCCTCACTAGGGATGCTTTCCACCTCCCAGTGGTGACGGGTTGCAGCATCACTGAGGGACAACTTTGACCTGCCGAAGAAGACCGATTGAGGGATGAAGGCTTTCCTTCAGTGAGCGGGATTGCTCCCATGGCCATTGCAGTGACGTGCAGTATTTTAGTTGGCCATACAGACAAAAGTCCCTCTGTTCTTCAAACAAAATGCCTTTTATTTGGAGATTGGTGGCAGCTCTAAGGAACCTGCCACGTTTCACCAGGATGTTCACTAGACATGTAGATGTTGCCTTACAGCAGCAAAACACTTCTTCGCATCCAAAGCCTTGGACTGGGGAGGAAGCAGAGCCTGAGGGTGTTGACTGCAGAATTTCCTCAGGATCCCTCTGGCCAGGTTGGGGGCTGCCAGCTGTTTGTTTATCCCCTTTGATGGAGACAAAGCCCCTGCCACGCTGAGCCCCCCAGCTGGTTGTTTCCGCTCTGGCCGAGCGCGGCACTGTTGGACGTGGGGCTGCTCTGAGGAAAGGCAAACAAATAGGAGACCAGAAAGTCTAGGCAGAAGATGTAGGTGTTATCGAATGCCTCATCTGTGAGGCTCTGTTCAAAAGGGAGGAGAAGGCTGGAGCCATCAGAGCTGCTCTGATAGCCCCAGTCCAGATGGGAGAAGGTTTTCATCTGGCTTCTTCCAGGCTTCTTCCCTGTCATGGTGAGCTCCCATCCCTCCCACGCCACAGACAAGCCCCACCACTCTCTTCTTCTCTAGCTGGAAAACAGAAACTTGGAGTGACAGTAATGAGATACTGAGCATTGGGAAGGGCAGCACCCTGCCCTGGGCATCCCCTCCAGTTGCCTTTGGGGCTGGGGAGACCCTTGGGCAGGAGCTCTGTTTGCAAGCGTGATTGAGGCTATGGCTCCAGTGATAACCAAACCTGTAAGGATGAGCTGTTCCACTCTTGAGGGCACACCCATCCCAGCTCAATGCAATTTATATATCGTGGTTATGTTCCTATATAACATATAATGTCTCAGATGTGTATAGATGTGTGTGTCTGTCATGTGTGGCTTTTCCATGAATACATCTACATGGTCAGTTGGGCTCAGCAGTTTTGGGAAGGGGCATTTTCCTGACACGCAGAGTTCCCTTGGGGGGTGACCCCTCTAGATGCTCTGGGATGGACATGGTGATGCCCCGGGTTGTGCCAGTGACCCTCTTCCCTCCCCACCCTGGCCTGTGGCACAGGAGCCTGGGCAGGGTGGCACCTTCTGCAGTGGCACCCAGACCTGCCTGAACAAGGGGCAGAAGGGTCCCTGAGGGTGTCACCAGGGTGCACAGGAGACGGCCCATGGCTGTGGCTGGGCAGTGTTTCTGAGAGCTGGGACTGGTGGAGCACAGGGCATAAGGGGATTTCGCCCACACACCCTCTGCATCATTTCTACCTCCTGAGAAGGCGAGGGAGGGTATGATAAGACATCCGGGGACTGTTTTTTTCCGTGAAGCAGTGTGCTCTCTGGTTAGCAGAAATCCCCAGCTCTCCCTTGCCTGGCAGGGGTGGGTGACACAGCCCTCACTGGGGCTGACACCCTCAGCGTGCTGCAAACCTCAGTCTTGCCCCATCATCGCTGCCCCATGACCATCCCTCTGGTGTGTCCCAGCACCTGCGGCCAGGCAGGGGGCTCAGGGCTGGTGTCTCCAGCAGGAATGGTCCTTACACACTTGTGCTGGGAGAAGGAGAATTTTCCCTGTCCAGGCTGGGGACAGCAGGACTCCTCAGCCTGCTGAGCCCCCCTGAGGTCAATATATCTCCCAGTGACCTGAGGCAGAGGCTGGAGGCATCTGGCTGGAATGGAGGGCAGCGTGTCTCCATCTGAAATGGTAGCTCGGTCTAAAAATAACACCTGGCACAGGTCTCTCTGGGTATCAGGGTGATGAGAGACTGAGCCCTCTCTGCCCTCATGCCACAGGTCTCTTACCCCAATGTACAGACTGGGAAATTGAGGCACCCTGGGGTCCTTGACCATCCCTCACAGCAAGGCCATGATGCAGCCCTATGGCTCTACAGGGCACTGGAATGTGTTTTCCAGTGCAAGAAAGACTTCTCCCAGCTGGGAAGGGGAGGATTTGAGGGGGGCTAATCCTCTGTCAGGGGCTCCACACCTTGTACCACCTGAGCTGTGCTCTAAAGGAGGGCAAGGCACCTTCCCATGCCCAGAGAAGGGGACCCGCAAAGACCTGGTGCCTCACAGCCCTGCAGCAGCCTCCCTCCTGGCACTATCTCCAAGTGACGGTGGCTCCTGCCCCACCAGCTGCCTCTTGGGCAATCAGTGGGGAGCACATGGGCCTTATCTGGGGGCAGCCACGGGCAGGGCACTTGCTGTCCTTATCAATGGGGCAGACCTGTGTCTGGGGGGAGCCGGCCCCATCTCTGCTGAGCTTACTGCAACTTTCTGTTGTAGGATCGTGCTCGAGTAGCCCAGGACCCCTTTCCAGCCCAGCAGTGAGCATGGTGCTGCTGGATTTGCAGGGATCCAGTCAAGGCCATTGCACTGCATGGTTGTGGATTGTGCTGGGGTGTGTGAAGGTGGATGGTGGCAGCAGCCTCGCGTGACTGCTAGCAGGATCTGGCTCCCCCATCCACCTCCACCAAACCCTCAGCAGTGGTTTCCTCACCCGGGCGATGCTTGTGAGGGCCGAGGTGGGGGGGGCAGGCAGGGTCAGTGCCTGGGAAAGGCTTTCCTGTCCCTTTCACAAGTCTGGTTGACATCCACATTTTATTTGTTTCTCTTGAGTCGCGCTCACCCTCCTGTTTCCAGTGGCTCAGCGGGGCGCTGCCGGGATGGCGGCAGGATAGGAACACTGCGTTTTCCCTAAAACACAGGGTTGGGGGTGCTAGGGTCACCTGTGGTCATGCAGAGTGGGGGCATCTCAGCAATGAGGTGTCTGTGGCATGTGGTTTCTCCCAGAGGTGGATGCCAGGCATTCCCCTGTGCCATGAATCATAGAATCATAGAACAACCAGGTTGGAAGAGACCCATCGGATCTTCCAGTCCAACCATTCCTATCAAACACTAGACCATGTCCCTCAGGACCTCATCTACCCGTGCCTTAAACACCTCCAGGGAAGGTGAATCCACCGCCTCCCTGGGCAGCCTATTCCAATACCCAATGACCCTCTGTGTGAAAAACTTCCTCCTAATGTGTAGCCTAAATCTTCCCTGGTGGAGCTTGAGGCCATTCCCTCTTGTCCTGTCTCCTGGCACTTGGGAGAAGAGTCCAGCTCCCTCCTCTCTACAACCTCCTTTCAGGTAGTTGGAGAGAGGAATGAGGTCTCCTCTCAGCATCCTCTTCTCCAGGCTAAACACCCCCAGCTCTCTCAGCCGCTCCTCATAGGGCCTGTTCTCCAGCCCCTTCACCAGCTTCGTGGCTCTTCTCTGGACTCTCTCCAGAGCCTCAACATCCTTCTTGTGGTGAGGGGCCCAGAACTGAACACAGGATTCAAGGAGCGGCCTCACCAGTGCTGACTACAGAGGGAGAATCACCAACCTGGACCTGCTGGTCACACCATTTCTGATCCAAGCCAGGATGCCATTGGCCTTCTTGGCCACCTGGGCACACTGCTGGCTCATGTTCAGTCGGCTGTCGATCAACATCCCCAGGTCCCTCTCCTCCTGGTAGTTTTCCAGCCAATGTGGATCCCATTGCTCTTGGCATCCTGGTCCTGCCTGGTGCAGGATAAGGCAGAGCATGTGATGAGAGAGGGAGCATCTGTCCGTTGAGAAAGGTATGGCCTTTTGCATCCCAGGACAGCAGTGATCATCGTTTACCAAAAGCTTAGGGTGAAGGTCTTGGTCCCCTTGTCTGGCTGGATGTGAAATTCTCACTCCTCCGCATCCTCAGTATCCACTGTAGTCCCAGGCACTGGGTGGGAAAGGTGAGCGTGGTAAGGAATGTGTTTTGGTTTCCTACGAGCTCCTACCAGGGCTTTAAATGAGGATTTTCCTTCTCCATATGTCCTGGCCATGCTGATGGTCAGATGGGAGCCCACCATGCTTGCCAGCCAGAGTCAGCCCTTCCGGCCATAACCACGAGGAATTAGAAACGGGTGGAAAACTGTCTAAAAACCCATGAAAATATTTGCATTTCAAGCACTTTTCAAGGTATTGGGGAACGCTGACGAAGCAGCAGTGTGGGCGATGCAGGAACGCCGAGAGGGTCTGCTTGGCTTTTATTTCAGTCAGGATTTTGATGGTCTAACATCTTGGTTTAAAATGAAAAGGTTAATTGAGCAAGTGGGGAGGATCTGCCTGCCAGTGCTTGCAGCTGGTCCCTCTACCAGCTCCCCAAGGCCCTGCAGCATCACCTTCCACTTGGCCACTGCTGCTGGGGGGACATGAGGATGCATCCTGGACCCTGTGTGGCACTATGAGGACCCCTGGCACCACTTCTCTGGGCCACAAGGGGATACATAGGCTGCCTCACCCCAGCCCAGGCCCTGTGCTCATTAAGATGTGGGCAGGCACACCCGGGTGGACGATGACTGCCTCCCCCAGCGCCCTGGGTCAATAACCGGGTGGCCAAGGCGCTCGTGGGGCTGTGACAGCATGGGACACGCCAATGGGTGCCTGCAGTGGTGGGAGAGGGAGGGGAGCACCGCAGGCTGCTGGTTAAACTGGAACTCCTCGCAGTCCCTGCCCTGGGGACTCTGAACCCGTAGGCTGGAGAGAAGAGCCAAGACAGGCGGTGCCGAGCAGCCCTGTGGCTGCTGGGAAGGAACCAGGGAGGAACAGAGCAGGATGGATCCCACCATGGATTTGGTAGAAGACCCCAGGTGGGTGCTGGGGACCCCCATGCTGCTTTGCAGCCAGGCAAATACCACTTTTTTTTTTTGAGTAGAATTTTGAGTTATTCTCTTTGTAAAAGAAAGGATGTGCTTGGAGGTGAGGCGAAGCAGCCAGGGGACCCACGGGCCTGTGAGCTTAGTGCCTGCTGGCCCCGTGCAGCATTCCCCTTCTTCTCTGCAGGTTCCCTCGCCCAATGGTGGAGATGCTGATCAGCAACTTCAGTGTGCCAGCAGCCTGCTTCTCCCTGCCACCTACCTCCCGACAGCTGCTCCAGTGTAGGTGGGGGGACTGGGTGGGGGGAACCTTTTTCTTGTCTCTGGCAGGAGCAGGATGGGGATGAAGGAGGTTGGGTGCATACAGGGAGCAGCCCCAAGAAAGTGGGAGGCAGCAGGGGTCTTGGTTTCCCATCCCGGAGCCCTGCCTGCAGGGATGTGGGTGGCCCAGTGAGAGCCAGCACTGGAGCAGGTGACATAGAATCACAGAATCACCTGGTTGGGAAAGACCCACCGGATCATCGAGTCCAACCATTCTTGTCAATCACTAAACCATGTCCCTCAGCACCTTGTCCACCCGTGCCTTAAACACCTCCAGCGAAGGAGACTCAACCACCTCCCTGGGCAGCCTGTTCCAGTGCCCAGTGACCCTTTCCAGGAACAAATGGGACACAGGAGCAGTGGGGCAGAAGCACCAGCTCCGGCACAGCCAGAGATGCTGAGTATGCAGCAAGGGGCTTCCCAAACCTGTGGAGTAGTGGGTTGGGTGGCAGGCCCCTGCTGTGGTGTGGGGTCAGGATGGGATGAAGCCAGTTCTCACCTCTCCCCGGCAGACCTGGACATGACCCAACTCACCATCACGGGCCTTGCCACCATCATGACATTGCTGTCCGTTTTGATCTTTGCGGAAGAAGCTTTCTACCTCACCCGCAAGATTCGCTGCCCCATCAAGATGAAGACTCTCTGCTGGACCAGCTCGGCCCCTATGGTGAGGTGGGGCGGTGGGGGACATCATCCCAAGGGGCCAGGGCTACCCAAAGGGTGCAAGCCAGCTGGAGCGTGCCAAGTTTGTGTCTCCCCCAGGTTGTGTCAGTGATCAGCTGCTTTGGGCTGTGGATCCCACGCTCCATGATGGTGGTGGAGATGGCTACCACAGCGTGAGTGTCGCCCACCCTGGGGAAAGGGCAATGGGGGGCCCACAGGGCCTGACCCACCTTCCTCTTCCTCTCCAGGTACTTTGCCATCTGCTTCTACCTCCTGATGATGGTCATGGTGGAAGGCTTTGGGGGGACGGAAGCGGTGCTCAGCACCCTGAAGGATGTGCCCATGGCGGTCAGCACTGGGCCCTGCTGCTGCTGCTGCCCCTGCCTGCCCCGGATCACCATAAGCAAGTGAGGGAGCACAGGGGTAACCTCCTACCTCTGGGGAGGGCTTTCAAGAGAAGTCCCTGGGCAGGGGCTCAAGGATCTCAAGGTGCTGCCTGTCTCTCATGCTGCACTAGGAGAAAGCTTCGCCTGCTGATGCTGGGGACTTTCCAGTATGCCTTTTTCCGGGTGGTTGCCGTCTTCCTGGGGCTGGTCCTGGCCGCTGATGGGATCTACAACCCTGCTGACGTGAGTGCCATGGCACAGGGATGGGCAGGGCGACGTCCTGAGTGTAGAGCCTCCCCCAGCTCTCACCTTGCCCAGCAGCTTTGTCAGCCCAGGTGCATTTTCTGTGTGTCCCCCAACCAGATCTCAGCAGAGAGCGTGGCCCTTTGGATCAACACACTGGCTGGTGCCTCCACCATCTTCGGGATGTGGGCTCTGGGCATCCTCTTCCGGCAGGCCCGGCTGCACCTAACTGAGCAGAACATCAAAGCCAAGTTTGCCTGCTTCCAGGTGAGTCCCTGCCCTGCCCAGCTTTCCCAGAGATGAGGGGCAAATCTGGAACAAACAGAGGAGGTGTTGCAGGGGAAGATGGTGGGACAGGAGCTGCAGGCAGGCAAGAGCCAGGTCCAGCTGCAGGGGAGCGGGGAAAGCAAAGGGCAGGAGCCTGGCAGCAAGCACAGACCCCAGCACCTCCGTTGTTGGTGGCTGCAGATCCTCCTCCTCCTGACGGCACTGCAGCCTGCGATCTTCAGCATCCTGGCCAACAACGGCAGCATCGCTTGCTCACCACCCTTCTCCTCCAAGGCCAGGTCACAGCGTAAGTTGGGAGGTGGGGGAGTGGTGTCGTGCCCCTCCTTCACCTCGCAGGCCATGGGGAATGGGCAGGATGGCTTCAAATGACTCTTCTCCTCTTCCAGAGATGAACATACAGCTGGTGATCCCTCAGACCTTCATCTTGGTGGTGGTGACGCGGATATACTACCGCAAACAGGACGACAAGCCAGGTTACCAGCCTGTTATTGCGCCTGCAGGCACTAACGCCAAGGCCTTAGCAGAAGGGAGCAAGGAGGGTGCCGAGAGATAGAGTGAGGTTGGGTGACTGGTCTGCCTCGTACAATCACCTTCTCCTCCCCTGGCCCTGTGGAGCTGCTGGCAGCAGAGCAGGCACAGGGGGAAAGGCTGCCTCAGCGTGGCCTGAAGAGGCCTGAAACCTGAAGGCCACAAGGCAAAAGGATCTGTGAAGCCACCTCTAGAGGGCTCTTATCTGGCACTGAATAAAGATTAATTTGTACCTCAGTCTCACACTGTGGCCTGGGCTGGGTGGGAGATGACTCCACACAGGGAAGGATGATGGAGCACAGAACAGCTCAGCTACAGCGTGGTGCTGTCATAGAATCATAGAACAACCAGGTTGGAAGAGACCCACTGGATCATCGAGTCCAACCATTCCTATCAAACACTAAACCATGTCCCTCAGCACCTCATCCACCTGTCCCTTAAACACCTCCAGGGAAGGTGAATCAACCACCTCCCTGGGCAGCCTCTGCCACTGCCCAGTGACCCTTTCTGGGATTTTTTTTCCCTAATGTCCAGCCTGAACCTCCCCTGGTGGAGTTTGAGGCCATTCCCTCTCGTCCTGTCCCCTGTCACTTGGGAGAAGAGCCCAGCTCCCTCCTCTTCACAACCTCCTCTCAGGTAGTTGGAGAGAGCAATGAGGTCTCCCCTCAGCCTCCTCTTCTCCAGGATAAACACCCCCAGCTCTCTCAGACGCTCCTCTTCTTCTCCAGTCCCTTCACCAGCTTCGTGGCTCTTCTCTGGACTCTCTCCAGTGCCTCAACATCCTTCTTGTCCTGGGGTGTCTAACTCCCAGTGACAGCACTGAGCTCTGGGTGCTGCCAGCCAAGGCAACACCAAGGCAGTGTATTTTCTTCAAATCTCTGGATGGGTCTGGCCCATCCCTGGGGCACACCTTCCACAACAGTGGCTGCTCCCAAGAGGACAGTGGGAGCAGCCACACCTGCCAGCCTGTGGCCAGGCAAAGGAGGAGCAGTTTCAGGCGATGAGTTAATACTGCCTAGAGCAACCTGTCCAGGATCTGCTCCAGTTGCACTATCTGCCCTGCATCTACTACGAAGATGATGATGGACATTGGGAGCGATGACAACTTGCAGAAATCTCTGGGTTATCTTTTCCCTCCACTCTGAAGTATCTTCTCTCCATACTCTCTACAACTACCTGAAAGGAGGTTGTAGAGAGGAGGGAGCTGGGCTCTTCTCCCAAGTGACAGGGGACAGGACAAGAGGGAACGGCCTCAAGCTCCGCCAGGGGAGATTTAGGCTGGAGATTAGGAGGAAGTTTTTCACACAGAGGGTCATTAGGCATTGGACTAGGCTGCCCAGGGAGGTGGTTGATTCACCTTCCCTGGAGGTGTTTAAAGCACGGGCAGATGAGGTCCTGAGGGACATGGTTTAGTGTTTGATAGGAATGGTTGGACTCTATGGGTCTCTTGCAACCTGGTTGTTCTATGATTCTATGATTCTCACTCAGATCACTGAGGAGATGGCAGGTGAGGAGACCATGACAGGAGCTGGCTGTGCTAGCACAGCAGAATGGATCTAGGCACACACTGAATAAAATGACTTTGCATTTATTTGGCTGAACATAAAAACCAAAAGAGCAACTCCAGAACAAGCCAGTAAGACACACAGTGTGCACGCAGGCCCATACAGAATAAACAGCACACCTAATACTGACCAGGAAGAGCTAGCTTGAAACAGCCACTGCTGTGAGGCCAGAGGTGATGGCAGGACTGGGGCTAAGACCAGAGCCTGCTGCCAGGGAGCACTGAGGCTCCCCCTGACCTGCATCCAGGTGCCCTCCCACTGTAATACCTCTGGCTGGTGTAACACAATGAGAAAGCATGGAGCCAGAAAGCCAAATCTCCCAGCTTTTGTTTAACTCACTCATTTTGGAGTAAAAGCCAGTTTTCAGCCCCATAAGGAAGGTGGAAAAGTGCCTCAGAACTTTTTGCAGATGGCTGTGTTCAAACCAAAACCACTCAGTCAGAAGACACAGTATTAAGAGGTTTCTAAAACTGACAGGCTCCTGACAACAGCACGTGCCCATCACCAACCTGGATTTCTCAGCATCAGCAGAAGCACTGGGATCCAGCAATCTCATGGCTTTGACAAGAAACAACATCCAGGCAAGCACCAAAATATGGGACTCGTCCCTGCCTGCCAGATAACCAGACCCAGCTCCTCTCCTGTGGCAGGTGGGCCACCCACACCTTTTTGGCAGGGAGCCTTTGGCAGTGAGAAGCTCCCTGCGAGGGCAGGGGGCAAGATGCAGGCAGGGTCTGTCTCACCAAAGCAATTGCTTTCTTTTGAAGAGTGTAGGTTGTGTAAAGGATGTGCAGGACTGCCCTGAAGCAGCAGCACCAGGTACATCTGCAGGTAACAAGAAGTTCTTGGAGAACCTGGCTCACGTCTTGCCCAAAAATCAAGGTCTGTCCTATACCTGATAGGATAGGGCACTGCTGGAATGAAGCTTGTCTGGCAATCCAGGAAGAAGCAAAGAAAGAAAGGAAAAAACCAAAAGCCTAGTTGGGGATTCGTGTGTCCATTTTAATTTAAGTGCAAGGAGGAATCGGGGATTATCAGTTATGAGACAGCTCTGTTATTCCAAGCTACATGTATACCCATGGCTGACATCTTACTAAGCACCCCAGGTTTTGCAGAAAGACCAAGAAATACATGAAGGTCTCTGCAGCACAAACCACCATCCGAAACACCATTGTTCTCCAAAATTACAGAACACCATTGCATAACTTGTGTTTAAAACAGTAGTAAAGCTCTAAAGCAGCCTGGCTTTCATGGTCCGGCTCGGCAAAGCAACACAACACCCATACTAAGGGGAGGGTGAGGAACGGAGGGTGGGAAGGATGAGGGAAGAGAGAATGTGGGTGATATCAAGTAAGTGTTCTACCACTCATAAACCAGGGGATTAACAACTGGCTTGTACCAAGCGATCATTATTTGTTCCTTACAGATTAAACTCCACAGCAGTCAGCTACACTCCCAGAACCGTGTACACCCCTGCTAAGAGAGGTCCAAGTGGCAGATGAGGAATCCCCAAAGTACCCTTTCCTGTATCAGCTCTCTGGCCTCAATAGAAGCAAGAGTCTCCGTCAAGCCCTTTGGGCAATGTGACAAAGGATTGGCAAGATAAAAGCTGGAAAGAAGCACCAGCTTGCTCCTACCACAGGTAGCCTGTGTCCCCTGGAAGCATCGCACTGCACAAAGCCTGGCACAGCACTTGACGATTTGGCTCCTTGCACCCACTGCTCCCGTAGCCCCGCATCCCGCTCTGAAGATCTCCCTGTGGTACTGCTGACCAGGCTCCGAGCTGTCCTCTGCCGCTCCCAGCATCGCAGGGGGATACAGGCAACTCAGCCCAGCAGCTCCACCCAGAGACAAACCTGAACAGAAAAGCGTGTGGGAGCTTCGCAGCTCTGTGGCAGCAAGTCCAATTACTCTAGTACCGTCTACTGGGACAGAGCACATTGACATGCTCTGTACACAGACATGCAGCAAAGGGAGGGCACCTGCCTGCGAAGAGCTGCAGGCCACAAAGCTCAGTGCTTATTACAGACATGACAGCAGACACAACTCGGACCACAGTTTCAAAAGAGCAGATTATATGTTTAACATCTTAAAAAGCTGCAGTGCTCTCCGATGCTCTTTCTGCTCTGTCTCAAGGAGCGGAACAAGCAGGCACTGCTTTGTGTGCAAGCCAGGTAACTGTCACATGGGACTGGGACCTTTCACTGGGGTAAAACGTGCCCTTCATCTGTCCAGCTGCACAAACCTATACAGCAAACTGGCTGCATGAATTCACGTTTTGTCCTTATGGCAGCGACTTCATGGCACTAGTGTAAAGGACTGCTCCAGCCCATAGAGCACAGCAGCTGAAACACAGACAAACATGCACAGAGCACAGTGTTGAGGGGCCATTTCGACAGACAGCAAAACTTATTACACACCAGACTGGGACAAGGAACTTCTCAAAGGAGGACACACATTCATTTCCTACCTGGGCTCTCGCACACCCAAGGAAACATACAGACAGCAAGGCCCTAGAGCAAAGATTCATTCTCTTCTCTCCAACAGCGACTGAGGGCTGGATTTTAGCTCAAGGTTTAGCAATCTTGTTAAGATTAGCTGGAAAGGTAAAATTTCCCTACAGCCCTCGTACAATTTGGAGCTGTGAATGCTGCACTCTTACAGGGTGTAGAACTCTACGATGCCACGAGTTCTTCCCACGTGAAACTCCTGCGTGCTAAGCTGGTAGCCCTTACCCAGCACGTCCTCACTGTGACACGCTGGGAAGCTCAACTAAGAGGCGCGCGAGCACTACAGGGTCTGCTGGATAAATTCCTACTGGCTCCACTGTAGCAGAGATGTCTCTGTGTCCTAGAAGCCTCTTTACACCACTGCTTCCTGCGTGCTCTTGAGGTCACGCCAGCTGAGGAACTCGGGGATCTTTCATTTGGCAGCAGCACAGACTCTGCCTGGGGGTGGGGGGAATAAGACAGAGGAGCTCAAGGAAAGAAGGGACAGATGGGTCTTCCCACTCTTCCTCTTAAACTGGAGGTTTAACCGGGGTAAAGAAACTGAAACAAAAGCCACGCACGATTGCTATTCTTTGCGCTTTAAAAGACTATTTTCTTAAAATATAAAACCCAAGTTCCCCCCAGAAACCACTAGAACATAAACAATAAAAAGGGGATTTGGAGAGGAGAAGGGAGAGGAGGTTTTAATGTGCTTCCAGGCAGCAGCACTTGCTAAGAGCAACGGGTGCCTCCAAGGCCCTGTGCTCACCGTCAGCCCTGTTCCTATGGCTCTTTTGCTCATTTAGAGTTCCCCAGTGGGTCCGGACTTAGATTTGATGATTAGCGGTTTGTAGCAAATTCCAGCTCGTTGCTTAATCCTCTTCATCCTCACTGATGTCGTAGGTGAGTGCAGACTCTTTCCTGGAGCGGTTGGCCGGTGAGGAAGGAGGAGTCTTGGTTGAAAAGGGCCAGCGGAAGGAGGGAGATGGGGAGCGGTCATGTGTGGGGCTACTGCTGGGACTCTGCTTTGGGCTGATGGCCTGCAGCATCCGGCCCTTGCCCTCCTTTAGCATATGTTTCTAGGGATGGAAGCAGGAAGACAGTTAACATAGAATCATAGAACAACCAGGTTGGAAGGGACCCATCGGATCTTCCAGTCCAACCATTCCTATCAAACACTAAACCAAGTCCCTCAAGACCTCATCCACCCGTGCCTTAAACACCTCCAGGGAAGGGGAATCAACCACCTCCCTGGGCAGCCTTTTCCAATGCCCAATAACCCTTGCTGTGGGAAAAACTTCCTCCTGATGTCCAGCCTAAATCTCCCCTGGCGGAGCTTGAGGCCATTCCCTCTTGTCCTGTCCCCTGTCACTTGGGAGAAGAGCCCAGCTTCCTCCTCTCTATAACCTCTCTTCAGGTAGCTGTAGAGAGTAATGAGGTCTCCCCTGAGCCTCCTCTTCTCTAGGCTAAACACACCCAGCTCTCTCAGACGCTCCTCATAGGGCCTGTTCTCCAGCCCCTTCACCAGCCTCGTTGCTCTTCTCTGGACTCGCTCCAGAGCCTCAACATCCTTCTTGTGCTGAGGGGCCCACAACTGAAAACAGGATTCAAGGAGTGGCCTCACCAGTGCTCACTACAGAGGGAGAATCACCAACCTGGACCTGCTGGTCACATCATTCTGATACAAGCCAGGATGCCCTTGGCCTTCTTGGCCACCTGGGCACACTGCTGGCTCATGTTCAGTCGGCTGTCAACCAACACCCCCAGGTCCCTCTCCTCCTGGCAGTTTTCCAGCCAGACTTCTCCCAGTCTGTAGCTCTGCATAGGGTTGTTGTGCCCCAAGCGCAGGACCCGGCATTTGGCCGTGTTAAACCTCATGCCATTGGACACTGCCCAGCGGCCTAGCATGTTTAGGTTCAAATAGCAATGGAAATGGACACTGCTTACAGCTGGTGAACCATTTTGAGTTGTGTCCCTTCAATAAGAGCAGAAAAAGCCCAAGCTTTGCTCCAGGTTTTTGAAACTACAGGCAGTGTGATCATCACCTGTTTCCAAGCACCTCTAGCAGCAAGTGCCTGAGGTATTCACCCAGCAGCACAGGACAGCCTGGCAAAAACAAGTAGCCTCAGACTCACTGTTGACCAGTGACAAAGTAACCACCAATTTCTTGGCTGCTCAGTGGCCTACAGAACACAAGTGGGAGTTTACAGGCCAGCTTGTGGGACACAGGGACTTTTCACGCTACAACCATAACTGGTGTCATCCAGCTGGCAGTGCTGAAGGCTCCCTGTAAACAAGTCTGGGACAACTTTTCTGAAGACTGGCAGCACATCGAGGACTGCAACAAACCACAAACCTTTGCTCTGCAACATCTACAACAACTGTCAAGCTCTCCAAAATCCCCTTTCCCCCAGTGGTTCCTTACCAATGCTCCTTCTGGGCCAAACATCTCCAGGAAATTGCCGATGAACTCCCGGGACTTCTCTTCCCACTTCTGAATGAGATCGATACTCTTCTCCTCCACTTTCTGGACAAATTCCTTTGACTTCTCCTCTACATCCTTCACCCTCTTTTTCACCTTATCCACACGCTCCTGGAGGTGATACTTCTTCTCCTGTACAGTAAGCAGTGGATCAGAATAAAGGTTCCCTTCCCAGATCTGAGTGGTGATCACCTCTGCTCTGTGATATTACACTGAACTGTTGCTTAAGACTCAGCACCTCTGTTAGTCTTGTGACACTTCTTCACTCTAGTGACAATTCTTTCATAGACTAAATGGCAGACGCACAGCAGAGCTGTCAGATGCTTTGCGGCAGGCACTGGCACAGTACACAAAGCGAGACTAAACCCAGAGATAAGGACTATCATACAGCAGTGAATGGAAGAGGGAAATATTTATACAACATGAAGATTAAATTTGAGTGACCTGCTGTAGGTCTCTTGGCATATCACAACAGCACAAGTCTTTGCTGGGTGTTTTTAAACAGAGGCAGAGTTACATGCCAAGGAGAGGCCAAACAGCCGTTACCTCGCCTGTTCCATTTTTGTGTTTGATTGTGTTTTAGAAAAAAACCAGGCATAGTGTCTGAGCGATAAAGATGTTTGCTGTTTTACTTCCAACATCAGAATTGCCTTTTGCTGTGTATTCTGCTCGTGGGCTAGAGCTTCTCAGCATAGGATCAGAGCTTGTCCTTCTTTCCTACCCAAGCCCTGCTGCTCCTGCGGCTCCAGGAATGGAATAGTGCAGTGAGAACAAAATCAGATTTTATCTTAACAAATGACTCTTAAGAAGGTGGCTGAGGGAAGAGGAGAGAGATGAGACACAGCAGCTGCTGCCAAGAACAACCTACACTTCCTTGAATTCAAGAAAACACGCATTTCGCCACGCACCCTGTCTCTTTCAACAGGTAAAATGTCACCAAGACATTTCTGACAATGGAGCAGTATTAGCAAAAGCCCAGTTCCTCTGGGTGGGTTCCAGAGGCTGTTTCAGGGGCAGAAGAAGTCTAATTTCGACTCCCAAGACACTGGCTGGTTTGGTGCAACTGCTTAGCTCTGCAGACTGGTCTTTTACTGGCATACAGCAGTACTGTGCTACCACTAGACAAAACTGCATCTCCACACCCTGTAAGATTCTGCTTCACACAGCTTGAGGTGAGACACACATCAACTCACGTTTATGAAGCTGACATTGAGCTCTTTAGCTGTGTAGCCCCGCTGGAGGTTCCGTCTGGCATAAACGTCATAGTCCCGCACAATCCGGGTGATGATATCTGATGTTGAGATCCCCTCAGTTCTCTGAGTTGGTGCAAACATGCCTAAAATTGGGGAACACGACCCAGGACAGCTGTAGCAAGACACATGGTAAAAAAACCCAAACCTGCTGCCACTTCTAGTAGGAAACAATCTCTCCTGTCAAGAGTTCATTTGCTAATTATCCTCACACCACCATATCTTTGTCTGTAAGTATACAATACCAGGGCTTTCCTTTCTGGGACAATGAAGAGGACCTAAGTAAGACCAAAGCATGTCAAACCCATGTCAAAATACCATGTTTTCTACTGAAAACCTCTTCACTTTAGCTGGTTCAAAGAGTACTGACTATAATCAACTGCAGATGGTGACAAGGACAGGATAAGGGGTCCTACAATTTAGTGGGTGGAAATATAAGAAGTGCTGACAGCAGGGTTTGGATAGATTTAAATAAGCTGCACCCCCACTGAGTTTTACAGCAAACAGCTAGAGAAGCCACTTTGCTAAGTTCATAAAATTCTCAATTTGTGAGATTCTGAAAGACAAACATTAGTATTCTTTCAAAATGTGGCTTCTAAGTCAATCACAACAACTAGACTGGAAATAGGAATTAATGCTGGGTGACGCTTGGCCTAGGACATGGAAGTCTTAGTCTTATGAAGTAGGGCCCAAAGCTGGGCTTTTTCCTGCCCTCAGAACCTCCTGGGCAGACCTTGTTCCCAGACTGGCAGAGCCACTTCCCCAGGCATAATCCTGCTGTACAGGGGCACAGGAAAAACTACAGCAGATTTCTGAGATGAAACCCTGGAGAATCTGACTCAGGCTCACCTGCTTCTTTTATATGCTTATAAACATCATCACTGCCAGCAGAAGAGTACGGGATATCATCATGTGCAACGAAGTCGATCTGAAAATTAAGAAACCAATGTCAGTCAACATTTTATCTTGAATGTGCAGGACCGTGCACCTTGAATTCTGTGTTCAGTTTTGGGCCCCTCAGTACAAGAACGTTGAGCTGCTGGAGTGTGTCCAGAGGAGGGCAAAGCAGCTGGTGAAGAGTCTGGAGAACAAGTCTTGCGAGGAGCGGTTGAGGGAACTGGTGTTGTTTAGTCTGGAGAAAAGGAGGCTGAGAGGAGACCTGATCGCTGTCTACAACTACCTGAAAAGAGGCTGTACTGAGGCAGGTGTTGGTCTCTTTTCCCAAGTAACAAGTGACAGGATGAGAGGAGATAGACTCAAGTTGTGCCATGGGAAGTTTAAACTAGATATTAGGAAATATTCTCTGAAAGTGCTGTCAAGCACTGGAAAGCGCTGCCCAAGGAAGTGGCTGAGTCACCATCCCTCGAGGTATTCACAAGATGTGCAGATGTGATGCTTAGGGCAAGGGTTAGCAGTGGACTTGGCAGTGTTATGTTTATGGTTCAACTTAAAGACCTTTTCAAAATAAATGATTCTGTGGATCCCTGAACTTTTTGCTCAACACCTCCACAGGGCTGTAACAGGGAATAGCAGGACATTTTCCTCTGTTAAAAAGCATCACAACTGAGTCCCAGTTCTCACTGGCAATTGCATGTCAATTTTAAGCACACACCAGAGAGGAAAGGCTGGGACTAAGGATGCAGCTGTTTCAAACCCCACAGCTTGTTAACAGCAACAAGGGTAAACTAAGCAAACTCCCCTGGAGACTCCTTCACTTCCCAAAGCAGTTCAACAGATGTTAGAGACTCCTATCGCTTTATCTACCAACAGATAAAAGACTCAAGACAGCTCGCTGGGTCTCCTGCTGCAGGGAAGCTGATGTAGATCTCAGCTGCTCTTGCTGTAAGCAGGGAGTTGGACTAGACACCCTCCAGAAATCCCTTCCAACTCACGTTATCCTCTCCCTACTGTATTTTGCACCAATTTCTAACCAGCATCAACTTCTCCTGTAATAGTGAGAACTCTCTCAGCCTTTTCATCATGTCACAGCCTCTACATTATTTTAACATTACCTGCCAGCTCACCAAATGCTTTTAGTCTCCCAAGAAACCAACTCAATTCCCACAACCCAGTACATTCTATACTTAAGATTTTCAACAGAAACAGGTTGTTCAGGCAGAGGTCATCCCCATGGGTGACACGGACAGAGGCAAATCAAAATTCAGAGCAAATCAGATGTCACAAATTACCCTGTGCTCTGCCAGGAACTCGGGGGTGAGCGTCCACGGCGCATTTCTCACCACTTCATCCACGTAACGACAGTGCTGCACAGCATCATACCGCTCATTTTCATTCATTACCGTGAAGCCCTTGAAGTTATGGGTTAGTTCATCACTGCAGACTGAAAAACAGGCAGAGGAGAGTGAGCCTGAGGTATTTACCCCAATGTTTTACAATAAAAAGACCCTGCACACCCCCCTGCTAAACCAGGCAATGCCAGTTGCTGCTGAAGGCTGGTGCTGGCACTTCAAACCCAGCTCTTCCAGCCACAAAGCACCAGGAACAGGGAGTGCTGCAGAGCACGGAACTCCTAAGTAATTTTAGGCAGGCTCTTTGGAGGATTTCTGCCCAAGCTGGGGACCAACTTCTCAGGCCCTGAGAAGCCTACAACACTTCTCAGGAGAACTACCCACTACAAAAGGCAACTCTCCTGCTTGAAACGGCTTCTGGGGACCTGTTGGGCAGAAATCTGCTTTTAATCCTATGGATGTCTCAGGCTTCGAAACTGAAGCCCAAGCCTCAACTTAACATTTCATAAAATGCCAAACCACAGTCTACTTCTTGGAAAAATGTATTAAAACAAAAGGTGAGTTGACGGTAAATCAAGTTAGCTTAACTATTACTTTCCATGAGAAAGTAAATAAATAAATTCATAATCTGCAATGTAAGACGCTGAGAAGGAGGGAAGTTTATTTGGTTATCAGACTCAAGAGTAAACAAGGCATTACCACTGTCACTGGTATTGGATATATTTATGTTCTAGACAAACAGATGATAAAGAGTGGGTGAAACTGCTCCCAGCTTGGAGCTAACGTTCGCTTGGGCTATGGCCTGTTGTCTCAGTTCATGGTGCAAGTGGAGCAGTTCATTACCCTCCACCTCCTCACTAGGCTCTCAGAGGTAAAGAGTGTAGCTACACATCTTGCTGCCTAAATAACTTAATAGTTTGACCTGAAGTGATTTTCCTGCTTGATGTACAACATTTATGGACACGGGGATGTCCTTCTGCCTGCAAGATTTCTAACGTCAGTGCATTGTGCAGGCCGGAGCAACTATTTCATCTCTCCTCCCTCCCTTCCCCATCCAGACACTACCGTAGCGCACCCAAAAAATGCAGAAATATCACTATAAAAATGCCCTCGCTTGTGAGTGAAACTCTGATAATGAAACAAACCACATGAAAACGTCAGGATCACTTTATCGTGGAATCAGAGTTTTGTTTTGCTTCAGGAAGATAACGGTAGCTGAGACAACTAGTTATTCTCAGCTCTGATACTTCACCATCATTTTGCAGCCTGACTAGAAGTCATCTCCTGATAGACACCATGCACAGCCTGACATTCCTTCAGGGTGGGTGAAGGTAGGGGCACGGGGGACACTGCCTGGACAGAAGACAGTGTATTACAGCAGCCAGGGAAAAGGGTTTCTTTTTTTCCTGTTACATTCTTGAAGGAGGCCTGGTTGAAATACCTCTGCTAGATCACCTCGGGCAGTCAGCAGGATATTCTTGGTATCATCTGAAGACTTTCATATATAACAGACACTGGGGAACTTTTCTTTGGAGAAACGGAGCTGCACTGACTTCCACGTGGCCAGGCACACGCACAAGGAACCACAGTGACCTCCACACTCCTAAGCAGGATCTGTTTGGCATTAGTCATACGCAAGCGCCAGCAGAGAGCTGGAGCAGGAGGGTGACTGGCAGGGTGATAGAGGTGACGTAAAGCAAAACCAGTCGTGGAGGGAGAGTTACTCCCTCTCTAACTGTCTCATTCAAGAGGCAGGTACAGGGGAGGTTTAGGCTAGACATTAGGAAAAAAATTTTCACAGAAAGGGTCATTGGGCACTGGAACAGGCTACCCAGGGAGGTGGTTGATTCATCTTCCCTGGAGGGGTTTAAGGCACAGGTGGACGAGGTGGCTAAGGGACATGGTTTAGTGACTGATAGGAATGGTTGGACTTGATGATCCGGTGGGTCTCTTCCAACCTGGTTGTTCTATAATTCTATGATTCTAATTGCCCCTTGATACTCAGATGTACAACTCACCAGTATCTGTCAGAAAACAGAGGGGTCAATTTAGAACAGTGAGATTCAAATTATTTTCCTTGGTATAGGGTTATTTTTCTGCAGACATATCCAACTCTCAGCACACTGCAGTAAGACTCTGACAAAATTTGGGACAACTGGCTGCAGTGAATGCCGCTGAGGCCATACAGACAAAAACCCTGTTATGCCATCTGCAGGCACAACCACGGACGGAGGTGAGCTGAACACCTACGGCAGCCAAAGTCAACAATCACTCCTTACCTCCAACAATGAGGTATGTGTTTGGGAAGAGGTTCTTCGCTTGCATCAAGGCCCGGGCATGTCCAGAGTGAAACAAATCAAATATTCCATCGGCATAAACTCTGACGGGGCGATCCACTGTGTCAAAGGGACAGAGAGACATTTGTGAAGATGCCTTCCCAGAGAAGCAGCTGCCGCCCATGCGTGCTTCTGGCGACCTTCTAGAACTCACAGGGGTGTTGCAGAAAACTGTCAGAATGCAGAGCCACAGCCAGAAACGATTTGTATAGAGAAATGGCTGGCGCTCTGCCTTTCCACATGGGAGCAAATGCTGCAGAGCACAGAGCTGAAGAACAACCTTGTTCAAAGACAAACTCAAAGCCTACCACATAGCCACCAAAACAAGGTTAAGGGAGACCAAAGGGAAAGCAAACCCTGAACATCTCCCTCCTATGGAAATCCAAATTCAGCATTAACTTTTTGCACAGCATTGAGCTACCAAAACTACTGGCCCAAATGCTTCATAGGTGCCTGATTTCTCTCTGCCAGCCAGGATGGCATTTCAAGACCTTTCCAGCACCCTCCCCTGCAGCCCACTGCCACAGCGACCAGTCTGGCTGAGGGAACAGATCCCCCACCAGTATCACCGACTCCCCCAAACCCATGAAGCTTACATCTCTATCTAAACACCCAGCTGCACTACTCAAAGAAAAGCATATACAATTCTGCTGAACCATTGGTACTATCAGCTAAATCCACAGATAAATAAAGAAATTGTAGCTTAGCTCTTTGAGGTCACCACAGAATGAGATAGTCTAGCACTGCTACAAGCAGTAGGAAGCTCACTGACTTCTGATTTGGGGTTGCACAGGACTGTTTTACTGCTGGTAACAGAAAACCACACATTCTTGGTATCCAACACACTGGAGAATGGCCTGGTACTCTCTGACAGACAGGCTCAGAGGAGCAGTGTGAGCAGAGGCACACCAAAGCTGCAGAGAGGAAAGGGCAGCAAGAAGACCTAGCAGGACAGCTGAAACCCCATAGGTTTGGGCAGCAAGAGGATGAGTTGATGCAAAGCATGCACATTCAAGCTAAGCAAAGAAGGCAATTTGAGGACAGCCTCTTACAATCACTTTGCAGCAAATCTACCTCAGTCTCAATATGACAGGACACTCTGGTGAGCCAAGCATGTGGCGATCTGAGATTGCAAAAGCTTTCTGTAGGCCAGAAGGGGGCTGGTCCTGGCAGGCTTTTAGGAAAGCACAATCGTGTTCTGGAAACTGGCTGGGACAGCCTTCCCTTTCCCTCCATTCCTGCAGCAGCTACAGTTCCTGAGCACAGGAATAAACAGCAGCAAGGAATCATGCAGTGTATTTTAGTCTTAGCAGGCAGGTGAGCCACCAATCTTGAAACCAGAGACTTTTGTGCAAGCCCTGGAGACTTTCAGCCAGGAAATTAATGCAGACTGTGAAATACATTGGATTTCCAGAACCTCTGGCAAGAAACAGCTGCCAGGTCTCCACGTGAGCTGGCTCACCTCTTAGCAGCAGTCAGGTAGGTAAAAGTGCAGCATTTTTATTGTCACCATAGCCATAACAGATTGGCCAAGTAAAATGGCACTATTTGTACATTCTGATTTGTCAAGAGGGTGCAGCCATCCTTTGAGGCAGTTCTGTTTCTGCCTCCTCTTTGGACACAACACACACAAGCTTCAATTTCAGTTGTATTGGTAGGCCCAGTTTCACATGGGAACAGTTATCTAATCACCAAAGATTAACTAACTCATTGGCTGCAAACTCAGGCTGGTTTGGTCTCAGAGATATCACAATCACGCTCATGCTCCCCCCAAACCCCAGCATTTAAACAATATCTTTCCAGTCTGGTTTGGTTTTTTTTTTTTACTTACAGGGGGTTCCTCGCATCGCTTCTTCATATGTTACTCTGACGTATGGCTTGCTGTAATCAATTTCGACTTCATCTGAAAATGGAGCCGGTTCCTTCAGTCCCTAAACAGCCAGAGAAGGTTAGTTGTGAGAATGCAAAGGTGAGTGTGGATTCACTCACAGAGCGGCAGCACTGCCACTGCAGTGGCCTAGTCACTAAGTGACTCACTGTGTCTCTGCATGATTCAAACACACGTACTAAAAGACTAATTAGCATTATGCCTCAAAACAGCCCTGCAGGGTGATTAGACTGAGTTTGTAGAGGAAGAGAGAGACAAAAGTAAAGAAAGTGGTAATTGTACTGCACCCAAGAAAAGTGGATGGTCAGACGTGTAGCTAGTAAAACCAGATTTCTGTTCACAGCAGCACAAAGCAGGCTTCATCAAACATCACTGCTGCAGCTCCAGCAATGTCAACCCGAGCAAGACCATCACTTTCTGTGCCAGAGTGCTTGTGCTGTGATGTACAAATTGTAGCAGTTCCTCGATTTCAGTATAAGAAAAAGCAGACGAGCAACACCACCAGCAGCACTAAGTCCCAGGGAATGTGTGTATTGTCACCCATTTCTGAGACATACATAGCGACAGACTGACCTCAATCTGCACCAGGATATTTCCAACTGCTACAGAAAAAACCCTCTAAGCCCGTACCTTGACCACAGCAGTATGTTTACGCAGCAGCTCAGTGCACATATCATTTCTGGTCTCCTTTGAATGGAAACAAAACATCTGCCCTTCCCATAACAGAACAAATAGCTCAATTTCCTTCTAGTTGGAAGGTATGGGGCAACAAGGGATTTCTCTTTCCTAAGCCAGAATAGGAAACAAGCCTGCAGATCATTACATTGATACCTTCAAGCTGCCAAAAGCTAATTAGCAGTTTCCTCTCTGGCTTCCTGTCACGTTGGAGCATCCTGTCATGGTGCCCAGCACCACTGTAACCAGAAAGACTGCTGCTATTATTGCTAACATCATTCCTTATTAGAGTGCTCAAAGTGAAGTGCACAGGAAACCAATGACTGACCACTGCTTTCAAGCAAAGAGATACTGCTGCAAGTCTCCTTTAACTTACTGAGGCTCTAGGATTCACACTTCGCGTATCTATCATCTATCAACGTCCCTACTACTAGGTAAGGATGACCTGCAGGTCTCCTTTCATCGCTGCCATTTTATCTGGGACTTGTGAGCAAAAGCAGACTCTTTACAGTTTGGTTGGCACATACCCCCTATGAAGCTAGGAAAAAAAGCATAACAAAACCCTATCAGAATTATCAGAGGATCAACAAGAAACGCCCTCAAAAGCTCCTGTCAGAGTCTTGCCCTCCCTCTGTGTCGCCTACAAGGGTCAGGATTGAACCTGATGTGCACAATACCACAGGCTTATACGTCAGCAGGCTGGTTCCCACCATCTGCTGCCGAGCCCCTCTGCTTCAGGGGAACGTTCTGCCAGCCAGCTGTTCAGCTGGGAGCGGCAAAGGCTTTGAGGTAATGTCACAGTTAGACAACACTACTACTCTTGTATAATAAATAAATCTTCAACAAAAGGGAGAAGAGAGAAACCTTTCCTCAGGAGGTCTGCATTAGCCCTGTTGCTAAAAGACAGCCAGGAGGTTTAGAAAGTGGTTAGGTATTACTTGTCTTGTAGTGTTCATAGATAGAAGCTTTATTTCTGACAGAACCTGAAGAGTAAGCAATTCCCATGGAATAACCTGCATTCTTCTCTTTACTTATTGACACACGTGGAGTCTTTAAGAGGGACAGGGTGGGTTTAGGCAAGTATATAAATATTTTGTGGCATAAGTCACACAATTCAAGCCTCCATTCCCAACGCTTGCCTCCCCAAATCTCACTGCTGGTGCTGCTCTTACATGGTTACCATCTGCCAAATGCTCTAAGACAGGACTGAAGTACTCCTGAAGAGCAAAATGTTGTTATGAAAGAGAAAAGTTGCAACACGTCGCTGTATTTTGCCATGGACTATGACCCCTGTATAATGTGGCAGAGATGGTAGCTGGCTTTTGACAGAGATAAGGAGAGAGCAACTACAGCTCATGTGATACACAGAACAGCTCCAGGAAAGTGCAGAGAAGAGCTCTAAAAAGAGCAATACTGCGGGAAGGGCAAGTTAAACTCAACCCTTTACATTAGGGTTAACAGACGCCTCCGCAGAGAAGACTCCACTGGCTTTAGCTTGTTAAAGTCATCCCAAGGCTGATCTAGGAGAAATCTTTTCAGTTGTTTTTTTGGGTTTTTTTTCTGAACACTCTCAAAGTACCAGCAACATAAACGCAGTCTCCTGCCCGACCAGGAGAATCAAACAGCCATCTTCCCGGAGTTTCAGAGCACGGATTTAACAGATTGTTTCTGCAGATGCTTACAGGCTTAAGACCCTCCTGCAGTTTCCCCGTCTTGACGAGGACTTTCTGCAAAATGCATGAGTTGTTAGGTGAATTTCTCCCTCTTGTTGGGTCACTTAAGAAAACCAGCCTGTGAAAAATGAATGCTTACTTCTCCATGGATCTCTACATGCATGCATGTTCTGATTGAGCCAAAGTGACTACAAACAAGCCGGACGCACCACAAAAGCTGCTTAGTGACGCTGGCCTCAGAGCTAATTTAAGCCCACATTGTAAGTATGTTATTAGTATGAACAAAGGACGATTTTAAACTGGCTTTGCAAGAAGGATAACGACTGTCATTTGCTTCTTTCCCGTCATCGCGTGTATCTTTCTGCTGTTATGGGGCAGCGTTCTAATGCTGTAAGCATCTAAAGCTCTCTCTGCTTACTTACGAGTGAGCGTCGGGACATTTTTGAAGGGATTCCATCCAGCTCTGTCGCCCCATTGGGGCCAGATTCATCTTTTCTTCTCTTTCGGGAATTCAGCCTGGAGGAGGTCGGTGGCTCCATCTTGCCAAGAGCGGCCAATAAGAACTGGAACAAAATGAAGTAGAGGAAAAAAAAAAACAAACCCAGAGATATTTCTCAGCTTTTCCAAAGCAGAATCAGTCAACAGCAGGCACGGCGTTCAGAAGGTCAGCACAAAGACACAGCCACCTAACAAGGGGGCTTAGCCAGTCGTATCAGCTGCCAAGGCTTGACAAACAGTGCCTGGTGGGAATACTGAATCATTTAATGCAACTCAGAGCTGTCCTGCAGAAAGAACTGTACAGCAGTCAGCGTGCTGGAGAGAAACTCACAGAAGAGTTGCAATGCAAGTGATAAATCATTACTACGAGGCTAATTATGCTATTTTAGCATCTGAAAAGCAACTTAACGATTAAGACATGCCCAGTCCTAAGACGTGCCCAGTCCGCATTCAGCCCACCCTCAGCTCTCAGTTTGATGAATACAAACACTCTTCTATGCTTCTGTGCTCTCCCCACTGTCAAGACAGCTGGTGAGTGTGCTGCCTCCCTGCACAATCCTGAAGAGAGGAAGGGACGGGTTTAAATAGAAAGATAAGGGTGAGAGAAGGGGTGTAATCCATGGTCATAACTTAAATAACTACCTGGCTTGCTGTTTGCTTTGTTGTCTGTGCAAGACCAAGTTGCAGCTCCTCAGTGGGGACAGCTCACCTTGGAATAGCTGCCACCATGCTCCCCTCTTGTCCGCTGTCCCCACTGCAGTGGTGACTCAGCTAATTGTGAAGCAGCTGCTGACACCACATTAGGGCACACTTACTTCTGGCACGTTATGTACCAGGGTGTAATTAGCAGTGGTTCAGCTGAACTGCTCCTGTGATGAATAGACAGACAGACATTGGGACAGAAATTGTGACAGCTATCTGGAAGTAAACTATCTGTATTTTTGTGCTGGAGTCACTGTAGGGCCCTGGAGCATTAGGAAGCCCAGCATTTCACATGGCTGAAGCAAAACTAGGCATTTATAGAAAGGCGCGACAGCAAACATTCCCTTTTCAGTCGCTGTAGGAGTTAGAAACAGGTCCTAGATTTGGAAAGTCTATGACTAAAGAGTAGCATTATCTATCTCACTCACTAAAGTCTGCAGCCCTCCAGTGCAGCAAATGGCACTTCTGACTTGCCGTTCCTGAGACCAGCATGACCCCTCCACCCGGGACTGGTGTTTGTGTGTGTGCCTTGACAGCCTAATAATAAGAACCATGTGGAATTTAAAACATCTCTCCACCCACATGTGGAGGGTGTGCTGGAAACACATTAGATGGGGCAAGTGCAAGGTACAAGAAAGGGCAGATGCCTCTCGGAACACCCTGCTTCTCACCCTGCTTGGGATGAGCAAGAACTGCTGGGTAAAGCTCTGCTGTTCAGCAACCAAGAAGTGTAGGATTTGTGAAAAATTGCTGTTAAGAAGTAGATTTAGTGATCAGACTTACTCAAGCACAAATGACTCCAGGTTAAGGAATGTTCCAGTTAGGAGTAAAATACATTTAGGAACACGCGAACATACCGTCCTCCCCATCCAGCACCAACAAGACAATGATACCTTATGAACAGCATCAAGGCCAAATACAGCTGAGCTGGTTTTGGGTTACGTACGCATGGACTGCGTACACCAGACTGCTCTGCTAGGCCTAACACAACGCACTAGGAGTAGGAAATGAGAGTATCAGTAAATAGGGAACCAAAATCGGAAAATACTGGGGAGAGTCTTCTCCCCAGTGAAGAGCAGCCACAAGGACAGTTCAGAACCACATAAGCCATGCACCACATAATGCCCTCGAGTCCAGTTTGCTGTGTTTCCACCATTCTAGTAATTAATTTACTTCTTCCTAACAACAGATAAACATAGGGGTATGGGCAAAACCAGCCTCAGGTAAAATGGGTTTGCAATGCTGAGCTCCCCGTCATCAAACACTTAAGCAAATATTTGACTTTCAGGCAAGATCTGTGCTATAAATACAGCAGCTTCCCGACTACCTCTGTGAAAACACAGGGTGTAACAAGTAATTCTTAGCTTTTGTAAGGTGCCATCCTGCAAGCACACTCTGTATTAGTTATTTACCATGGTCCTAGCAGAAACCATACAATTCCCAAAAAGGAGTAGACCTCTGGTTCAAGCAACCCCAGCATTGATGGAAACAGCTGAGGGGGGAAACAACAGCCGTTTTTCTTGTTATTTGGTCAAAATAATTTCACTGTGCTTCAAGTTACCTATTGGTCTCTGACTACTCACTTTCCTTCTCTTTGGAAAGAATTAAAAGGTATCTGAATGTGCTGAAGGCAGCCAGTTTGAACCACAGTCTAGCAAAGCATAAAAAACGCACAAAAAAGCACTGGTAGAAGCTTTGATGCTAAAGTATGGACATTGCAGCCACCGTGAACAAAACGGTGAAGCTCTTCACATGTTAGCTTGGTCCCTCAGAGCGAGAAGACTTCTCTGTGCACAAGTAAACTCTCTGTTGAGTTATCATCTCACTGATGGGTTCCTGGCCAAAGAACTGCAGGTTACAGCATGGCAACACTGTGCTTTACGCTGATGTACAACAGCAGTGCTGTCCAGGCCCTGGAGAAATCCCCAAGAGCTCCTTCAACCCCTCCCATACCCAACCATCTGCTTTCCTCCATCCTATCATAGAATCATAGAATCACAGAACAACCAGGTTGGAAGAGACCCACCGGATCATCGAGTCCAAGCATTCCTATCTAACACTAAACCATGTCCCTCAGCACCTCATCTACCCATGCCTTAAACACCTCTAGGGAAGGTGAATCAACCACCTCCCTGGGCAGCCTTTTCCAGTGCCCAATGACCCTTTCCATGAAAAACTTCCACCTAATCTCTAGCCTAAATCTCCCCTGGCGGAGCTTGAGGCCATTCCCTCTTGTCCTGTCCCCTGTCACTTGGGAGAAGAGGCCAGCACCCTCCTCTCTACAACCTCCTTTCAGGTAGTTGTAGAGAGTAATGAGGTCTCCTCTCAGCCTCCTCTTCTCTAGGCTAAACAACCCCAGCTCTCTCAGACGCTCCTCCTAACTCACTTTTCCACTTCTCAGGGTGTAGGTAGTCAAATGATGGCAAACAATTCCTTAAGCAAATGGATTTGCTCAGCATTAAGTTAGAAGCAGCAGTCAGACAGCACCAGCTGCCCAGCAGCAGCAGCTCTACTCAGCAAACCAAGGGAGAAATCAGCTTTGAGGATGGTGTAAATGTGCTCTACCTGCTCTCTTGCAGGCTAGATGATGCTGAAGGAGCCTCTGCACTGTCTGGAGAGCCAGACTGTGCATCTCATGAGTGACATAGCTCTGTTAATTCCTCTAATTAATGCAGAAATTAAACAATGATTTTATCCCTCTTCAGAGCTTTAAAGCCACTGCCCAGTGGCTACTGCATTTTTTGGGAAGTCATCCCAGCACCAAACTCATCCTCATGAAAAACTGGGAACATGTTTATTTTTAAAAACAATCCATACGTTACTTCCATAAAGCTACTTATCTCAGAATGCTTCCTTTTGACCCAATGACTAAAACAGCATCCCAAACAATTACATACTAACAATGGGATCCGGCATCTGTAGTTGAGCTTAACACAGGAGCACACAGCTTTGCTTCCCCAAATGCGTAACACACCGACTGTCCTAACCTTAATTACATTTGCAGCAGATGGGGAAGGGGAAGAGCATCACTCTCAAAGATTTCTGAAAAACTCCAAGGAAAAAAAAAGGCAGACAGAAGAAAGAACCCTCCTGTGAAATATTAGCATCATCCTGTTTTGTTTAAGGCATCTCCCTCCAGCACTACTGAGTCCATGTTGAATATGAGAAACTGCTCTCAAGGTGCAAAGTTGGAATTGCCCTGTTCAGGAAAGCAATGGGCAAAAGACAGTCTCTGCATCTCTGTGCCACTTTTCAAAACACTCGGGGCTTTGCTTGTGAAAATGATTTCTTTGGTGCATACTATGAATCAAAGAAGTGCTTTGCTTCACCTGCCAGTTAGCTCACCTCGAGAGAGTTGCAGGGCTCTGCGAGGAGCAGCCAACTGCCAGCAGGGAAAAGAACTGCCCTCCCCGTCAGCGAATCACTGAATCCAACTGAAAGGCAGCCACTTCTGCAGGGGAAGAAGGACAAGTGTTGATTACCACAAAGAAAAAACACATATATAAGCAGGGGAGGAATTTAAAACTTTCCTCTTAGCATGAGCTAGCTACTTCATCATCTGAGCTGGAATTTAACCACAACATCAAACTTAACACCTCTGGCAGATGAAGAAGGTCAGAACAGGTGTGACAACTCATGCTTAGTCAAAGCTTTACCTCACTGTCTGCATCTTAATGGACAGCACTGATGTTCTGTTCTGCCTTGGTGGTGTCAGAGAGCTCCGCACTACACCAGTGAAGCAGATTAGGTATTTCTGCACCCAAAGCAAACTGATGGCATGAGGAGACAAGGCCCATCTGCATTCTTTGCGTTTTGATGTTCTGAGGAATTTCTTGAAGAACATTCTCTACAAATGTAGATGCAGGTTTTCTTCTGTCACTTCCACTGTTTTTCACTTGCAGATTTACACGCCAAGGCAAAACAAAAGCTGCTACTTCAACTCAAAGGGTGTGCAAAACAAGAGCTGACTGAAACAGCTCAGTAAATGCTTCAGCCCAAGGCTGCTCCATTTCTCACTCCAGATCAGAGCCAGCACAAGAGTGGCAGGCTGGACCAGTAAGACCCCTCAACACCCACAGAACCAAACTCCCCTTTATTTCCTCCGAACTTGGGAGGCATTGGCATAGTCAGATGTGACTGTCATGTGCTGCTCTGCCTACAAAATCATTTCCCCCTTGCTCTCTTTACAGGAGCAAGCTACATCTCTTCTGCTGACTCATCTGCAGGCAAATACTACTAAACTTTGCACTCTGTCAGCTGCCTGTAGAGAACACAGGTAATGTGAAAGCGAGAGCCTCAGGAAAAAGGAAGAAGCCCTGTCACTTCAGGTAATTCACCTGCCAGGCTGTAAAGTATCCAAACAACCCTGCATTCCTTGGTCGTGGGGAGAAGAGAATCCTTTTCCTTCTGCTCCCTTTCACTTCAACCCCCAGTTTACAATTACTCTTACTGATGGGTATCCCTGTAGAGATCTGTTGTAGACAAAAGGACTATGAAGAGGTTAATGACAGACAAGTCATCATAGACTCCTTGTGAATCTGATGAAAGCTTGTTTACAAGATGAGGGTTAACCTGTACATAATTACTGGGAGATCAGGATCTCTCTTCAATCTGTGATTAAAAATCTTGCCCAACCTCCAAGGCAACTTCATTCTGAGCCCGAGATTCCCAGGCCCAGCTCTGCCCCATCTCCAAACTGAGATTATCTGCTGAAAAACTGAGTGCTAATGACTGTGACCCAGCCTGCTCACCTTCAAAGACTGCAATTCTCCCCAGCACGGCTGTTCTCTCCACCATCAGCATCTGCTGTATCTAGATGCAAGCCCCTTATAAAGGTCACTGCAGGATCTGGCAGGCAGAGTCCTGTCTACACTTAAAACACTGGTTGCTTCAGGTACTCCATTTGAGGAAAAGCAGTTATCTTGCAGCACATTAATAGCCATATGAACATACAAAAGGGATTCCAGGTCTGTCAGTGACACACTCTGACCCAATAGCATCCAAACCTTTGCTATACTGGGTATAAAAAAACCCAAAACCCTATCCCATCCCCTACTGCCATGGACAAGCTGACAACATCTGCTCAAGCAGAGCCTGAACATGCAGATCTGGTACCTGTGTCTTTCAATTGATGAAATGCTGCTGCTTTTCACCAACAAATGAGTCCCAAATGGCTCAAGATAATTCTCTCTAACCCCACCACAACTGAAAAGAGAAAAACGTGACCACCTAAGCAGCACTGCTATGAAATACACACAAAAAGAAGAGAAACCGCTGGCATGACTTTCTTCATGAATTCACATCCCTTCTGGGTCCAACAAAACCTGGAGGCACTGAGCATGCTGGCAAGTATCTGCTGTGGTTAGCGAAGCAGCAAGAGCAGGATTTATGCAGAATATCAGAGAAGATAAGGAGCCTGCCCAGGGACAACAGTACAAGGATGGGTGCTCATTCTGTCCTGACTTTTGTGTTGATTTCTATCCTGTTTTGTTTTTAGAGCTTAGCAACAGAGCCTTTTGAGACTTTAGGAGGCAACCCCCTCTAGCAGTCTTACACATCAATAGCAAATCCTTGCTCCAACAATTATTGTTTGTGGCTCATTCTAGAGTAATTTCAAGACAGTTACAATACAGACATTAAATCAAAAAAACTTCCAAGCCATGAATTTTAATAATGCTGTATATACAGCAAATTCCTTCAGGAAACAAACTATGGGTATTTGTCATATGAACTTCAAACACAAATATGTTTGCTGTCCTCAGGCCCAGAAGTCCTGAGGATAGAAACACACCAGTACCTGCTTCTGACTACACCAGTCTTTACCAGCTGCAGGCTGGAAACACTGGTGCTGCAACAGCACAGGGTGGGGACAGAGGAGGGAAAGGCCACCTGCTGCATGCTGTACCTCTCTCCAGCGTGAGCAAGGGCATGAGAGAAGCATCGCAGCTCTTAGAATTCCTGCAGACTTTAATTACAAATCCACTAATCAGCATGGTCAGAACTTTGGTGGACACAAAAAGCAGGTTAGAGAGAATGTGTGCCTGCACAGCAGCTGGGTCACCCCTTCTTTCTTTGCAGTTAGGGACACCTCCTCGTTGTTCTGCTCCTCTCTGCCCAGGCCCTGGCTGCATCCCCTAGGTTGGGGGATCTCCCTGAAAGCCCTCACACTTCAAGCCTCGGAGGTGTACTCTTAAAAGTTTCCCAAAGCATCTGCTGCTGCCTCCTGTCAGCCTGCCCGCGCCACTGCCGGTCCTGCCAGCCTCCAGCCCTGTGCCCAAGCCTCAGCCCCTCCCTGAGCCCCCCGAAGGGGAAGCTGTGCACCACAGCCCCTCCCTGGCAGACACTGTCCCCTTGCCCAAAGCCAAGTACCCCGTGTGGCATCTCCCAGTGCCACCCTGCCCCCCAGCGAGCCCACAGCACACCCAGGCCTCCCCTCCTGTGCCTCCAATTGAAACCCACACATTGCATCCAGTCCCTGTGATGGGCACCACTCCAGTCCTACAGTGAGAGCTCCATCCCCTGTGCCTCCCGTGACAGACACCTGCACAGTCCCCCAGCCACAGCCCCTACAGACCCCCAGGGTGCTCCACATTCCCTCCAGTGACACAGCCCCCAACGTCTTCCCAGTGACAGATCCCACTGCCCTCCATGTTCCCCACATCCCCTCAGTAATGGCCTCCCCCGGCACCTCAAATCCCCTTGGAGACAGACCCCACTGCTCCCCATGGGCCCCAAATCATCTAAGTATGAAAGCACTCCAGTCCCAGCGTCATCCCCCCACATTCCCCCAGTGTCAGACACCCCCAGACCCCCTTGCCCTTATGTCAGAAACCCAAGACTGTCACACCCCCAGCCCAGGTGTCAGACTCCCTGCCCACTGTCAGCCCCTATTCCTCCAGCACCAGACTCCCCTTCCTCAGCGTCAGACCTCCCAGATCACCCTCCCTTGGTGTCAGACCCCTAAGACCATCAGACCCCAAGCCCTGGTGTCAGACTCCCCCACTCCCACGGTGACAGACCCCCCCATTTCCCTGGTGTAAACCTCCTCCCCCCGCCTGGTGTCAGACCCCTAAGAACGTCAGACCCCAAGCCCTGTAGTGTCACCCCCCCATTCCCCCTAGTGTCAATACCCCCCCTCCCCTGTGTCACCTCCCCATTCCCCCATGTCAGCTCCCTCTCCCCCTGTGAGGTCCCCCCCCCTCCCTAGTATCAGCCTCCTTGGTTCTGGTCCCAGTGCCCCCCACACCTCAGATGTCAGCCCCCCAGTCCCCGGTGCCAGCCCCGCTCTCTCCCCTGTGTCACCCCCCAATTCCTCCTATGTCAGCTACCTCCATCTCCTCGGTGTCACCGCCCCCATCCTCCCCGGTGCCAGCCCCCCCACCTCCCCGATGCCAGTCCCTTCTCTCCCCGGTGCCAGCCCCCCTCTGTCCCTGGTGTCACAGAATCACAGAACAACCAGGTTGGAAGGGACCCATTGGATCTTCTAGTCCAACCATTCCTATCAAACACTAAACCAAGTCCCTCAAGACCCCATCCACCCGTCCCTTAAACACCTCCAGGGAAGGGGAATCAACCACCTCCCTGGGCAGCCTATTCCAATGCCCAATGACCCTTTCTGTGAAAAACCTCCTCCTGTGTCAGCCTAAATCTCCCCTGGCGGAGCTTGAGGCCATTCCCTCTTGTCCTGTCCCCTGTCACTTGGGAGAAAAGCCCAGCTCCCTCCTCTCTACAACCTCCTTTCAGGTACTTGTAGAGAGTAATGCCCCCTCTCAGCCCCTTCTCTCCTCCGTGTCACGCCCCCATTCCCCCGGTGCCAGCCCCCATCCTCCCCGGTGCCAGCCCCCACCTCTCCCCGGTATCAGCCCCTTCTCTCCCCGGTATCAGCCCCCAATTCCTCCTGTGTCAGCTACCTCCATCTCCTCGGTGTCACCCCCCCATCCTCCCCAGTGCCAGCCCCCCCACCTCCCCGGTGCCAGTCCCCATCTTCCCCGGTGTCAGCCCCCCATTCCCCCGGTGCCAGCCTCCCCCTCTCCCCGGTGCCAGTCCCCATCCTCCCCGGTGCCAGCCCCCACCTCTCCCCGGTGTCACCCCCCCATTCCCCCGGTGCCAGTCCCGTCTCTCCCCGGTACCAGCCCCTTGTCTCCCCGGTACCAGCTCCCCTCCATTCCCCTGGTGCCAGCCCCTTCTCTCCCCGGTGTCAGCCCCCCCGTCTCCCCGGTGCCACCCCCCTCTCTCTCCCCAGTGTCAACCCCCTCTCTCCCCGGTGTCACCC
>JAUMJK010001471.1:0-166826 GCA_033558105.1 Coccyzus lansbergi | reverse complement strand
CCCCACCCCTGCTCCCCGCAGCGCATTGTGGGCCTCGCTCCTCCCCCGCGCAGTGCATGCCGGGCCGGCGGCGGGCCGGGCGCGGGGCGGCGATGTCGGGGCCCGGGCGCGGCAGGGCCGCAGCGGCGGCGGCGGCGGCGGTGGCGGCGGCCGCCGTGGCTCTGGCGGTGTCGCTGCCGTGGCTGGTGCTGCAGGGGGGCGCTGGTGGGCGCGGCGGCGCTGGGCGCGGCTCGGCTGTGGGGCGCCAGGCGGGCCGCCCCCCCCGCGCCGCCCCGCAAGGCCGTGGCCAATGGAGGCCCCGCGGGGCCGGCGCGGGCACAGCGCGGGGAGCCGCGGGCCGAGGGGTGAGCAACGGGGGAGCCGCCGGGAGCGGGAACCAGGGGGACAATGCAGAGGGAAGGGGGTGGCGGGGAAGGCCGTGTTGAGGAATAGGGGAGCGGTTGGGAGCGAGGGGGCGGCCGGGGGCAGCAGTGGGGGCTGCGGAGTGGAGGTGCTGGGGGACAGCGACGAGACCCGTGAGGGGGGGACTGGCAGAGGGCATGGGATGAACCAGGGGGGCAGGAGGGACTAGTGGAGGAGACAGTCGCGTAGTGGAGGGATGCGGGGAGCGATGGAGGGAGCTGAGGGGGAACGGGAGGGGCTGTGGATGAAGTTTAGCAGGTTTGCAGGTGACACAAAGCTGTGTGCAAGTGTGGATCTGCTGGAGGGTAGGGAGGCTCTGCAAAGGGACCTAAACAGGCTGGACCTCTGGGCAGTGTCCAACGGCATGAGGTTTAACACGGCCAAATGCCGGGTCCTGCACTTGGGGCACAACAACCCTATGCAGAGCTACAGACTGGGAGAAGCCTGGCTGGAAAACTGCCAGGAGGAGAGGGACCTGGGGGTGTTGGTCGACAGCGACTGAACATGAGGCAGCAGTGGCCCAGGTGGCCAAGAAGGCCAATGGCATCCTGGCTTGGATCAGAAATGGTGTGACCAGCAGGGCCAGGGAGGTGATTCTCCCTCTGGACTCAGCACTGGTGAGGCTGCTCCTTGAATCCTGTGTTCAGTTCTGGGCCCCTCAGCACAAGAAGGATGTTGAGGCTCTGGAGCAAGTCCAGAGAAGAGCAATGAAACTGTTGAAGGAGCTGGAGAACAGGCCTGATGAGGAGCGGCTGAGAGAGCTGGGGTTGTTTCTCCTGGAGAAGAGGAGTCTGAGGGGAGACCTCATTGCTCTCTCCAACTCCCTGAAAGGAGGTTGTGGAGAGGAGGGAGCTGGGCTCTTCTCCCAAGTGACAGGGGACAGGACGAGAGGGAATGGCCTCAAGCTCCGCCAGGGGAGATTTAGGCTGGAGATTAGGAGGAGGTTTTTCACACAGAGGGTCATTGGGCATTGGAATAGGCTGCCCAGGGAGGGGGTTGATTCCCCTTCCCTGGAGGTGTTTAAGACACGGGTGGATGAGGTCTTGAGGGACTTGGTTTAGTGTTTGATAGGAATGGTTGGACTAGAAGATCCCATGGATCCCTTCCAACCTGGTTGTTCTATGATTCTATGACACGGAGGGAGCTGGAGGGGACGGGGGAGCTGTGGATAAATGGAGAGAGCAATGGGGGGACCCATGGGGCAGTGGGTAAGCCAGGGAAGAGTCGTGGAGCAGGGGGTATGTGGAGAGTGGGGGAGCCAGGAGGCGGCAGGGAGTCCCTGAGGGCAACCAGGGGACTGGGAGGGGAGCAGAGAACCTGTGGGTAAGTCATGGGGGAGCAGGGGATGGTGGGAGGAACTGGGGGAGCAGCAAAGGGAGCTGTGGAGCTATGGGGGGAGCTGGAAGTGCAATGGGGAGATGAGGTTTGGAGGTAAGAAGGGGAGGGGATGGATAGAGGGGAGGCCAGAGCAGCTGTTGGGGGGAGCAAGGGGGCTGTGTGTAAGAAGGACAGGACAGGGGACAGGATGAGAGGGAATGGCCTCAAGCTCCACCGGGGGAGGTTTAGGCTGGACATTAGGAAAAAGTTTTTCACAGGAAGGGTCACTAGGCAGTGTCAGAGGCTGCCCAGAGTCACCTTTCCTGGAGGTGTTTAAGGGACGGGTGGATGAGGTGCTGAGGGACATGGTTTAGTGTTTGATGGGAATGGTTGGACTCAATGATCCAGTGGGTCTCTTCCAACCTGGTGATTCTATGAAGGGGAGCTAGAAAAGTGGGGAGAGGACAGGCAGGCGTGGTGGGTTAAGGGGGGAGAGGGCAGAGATGAGGGAAGGTGAGGAGGTCAGAAGGGTAAGCAGGGGAGTGTGGATAAATGGGGAGGAAGGCAGCAAGAGGGGATTGAGGATTGTGGGTGAGGGGAAGCCTGGGATTTGCTGGCAGCTGCATGGCAGCAGAACCAGGAGCCTGGAGAGGTGCAGCAGGATGAGGCAGGGGAGCCCCATGGCGCTGAGCGCTCTGTCTCCTCGCAGGGTCCTGCACCGCCGCTACCCGCTGCCACCAGCCCGAAGCCCTGCAGCCCTCAGCCTCCCTGCCACCTGCTGGTCTGTGCGCTCCCCCAGCAGCTCCCCCTGGGCTCGCCGGGCAGCCCCTCTCCGCAGCCCTGTCACCGTCAGGATCGCCCGGCCAAACGCCAGCCTGACCCGCTCCCCAGCGTAAGTGTGGGAATGGGGATTGGGAGGAGCCCAGGAGGGAAACCATGTCCCGGGTGCATCCAGCACAGCATCGCCAACTGGGCCAGGGAGGGGCTTGTCCCACTCTGGGGCAGCCCCACCTTGAGCTCTGGGGCAGTTCTGGGGGACACAGGATAAGAAGCATCCAGAGGAGGGCACGGAGCTGGGGAAGGTTTAGAGACAAAGAATGTGAGGAGCAGCTGGAATCCCTGGGTCTGCTCAGCCTGGAGCAGAGGAAACTGAGGGGAGACCTCATCACGCTCTGCAGCTTCTTCACACAGTGGGGAGGAGGAGGAGCAGGCACTGAGCTCTTCTCTCTGGGCACCAAGGAGAGGAGCCAAGGGAATGGCAGAAGCTGTGCCAGGGGAGGGTTGGGTTGGACATGAGGGGAAGGTTCTTCCCCCAGAGGGTGGTGGAGCCCTGGAACAGCTCCCAGGGCAGCAGTCGCGGCACCAAGGCTGACAATATTCCAGAAGCGTTTGGCCAAGGCCTCAGCCCCACGGTGTGAATGTTGGGGTGTCCTGTGCAGGGACAGGAGTTGGACTCAGTGAGCCTCTTGGGTCCCTTCTGACTCAGGAGATTCTATGATAATTCTCTCCCTGCTTCCCTGCGGCAGCCAGGTGGGAGATCCCGTTCTGCAGGTCCCAGCTTGTCTAACGCCTCTGGCTTTGCTTTGCCTCACAGCCTGGAGCATCTGACCTCCCCCCTGGCCTTCCCGGCGACCAGCAGCCCAGATCCGTGTGCAAAAGAGACTGTGCTGAATGCCATCAAGGAGAGCAGGAAGAGGACTGTGGAGCAGCAGGAGGAGGAGGATGATGACCAGGCTCTTGGAAGTGATCAGGATAGCAAGAGGAGGTAATTAACTAGCAATCCAGATTCCTGTCAGAGTGTTGGGAAGATTGTAAATGGAGTTAAGCGCTTCAGTGGTGATAAATGAGATGTGACCAGGAGTCTGGGTTGGAGAAGCGCTGCTGTGGGAATTGAACCACAGAGAGGAAACAGCCCATCACCCAGCTCTCTGGGCTGTTGGAAAGTTCTCCAGGAGTTCTTTTGCCCCTGAGATCAAAGTGGTGTGGTTTAAGTTTGGTCTGGGCAAGCTTGTGGGTCAGGCATGTTCCCCTGCATTGCTGGGTTGTGAGAGGCTGGGAGATGGATCAGGGAAGGAGCTGCTGTCATCGCGGTGGTTTGCAGATGAGACATGTGAAACACTGGTTTCTACCATAAGCTTATCGCCCCTGTCCTTCAGCCAGCCCCAGGCTTCCAGGAGAGATGAGATCCCCATGTCTCACAGCCCCGGATGGAAGCCTTGTGCTTTAAAAAAATCTGTGTGCTTCCTTTGCGCACTGTAGCAAGGAAAAGGAGGTAAAAACACAAAGATGAACATGAGAGACTTATCTTCTGGTTTTGTTCGTCAAGGTCAGGGATTTCCAGTTCTAAGAAACGCTTGTGATGTATTTACCAGCACTCTGGGAAGAACAAGGTGTGAATTGTGAGTGCTAAGGCCTCCCAGAGCCTTTCCACCTGCTAGGTACAGCACTACTTTTCTATTCTGTCTCCTTCTCTTGTGTGGGGGGGGGGTGTTGTTCACATCTTGCCCCTCTGCCCATCCTGTGCCAGGGCTGCCTGCCCAGCACAGGGCGTAAATCCTGGGTGCCAGGGCCTTCCAGAGCCTGTCTAACTGCCCAGGCAGAGCCCCACCTCACCATCCTTAACTCCTTCCTCTTGTTCATCCTTCCACTTGTGTACGTGGGAGCCATTCATGTCGTGTCTCTCATGTGCTGGGGCTGCCTGCCTGTCAGGTGCCAGGGAGCTGAGAGACCGTGGAAGAGGTTTGGGCAGTGCCAGGCACATTGTCCTGCCACCGCGCTGGGGCTGCGGCTGCTGGAGCCCCTGAGAGGAGAAGTCTGGCTGGAAACTGCCTGGAGGAGAAGGACTGGGGGTGTTGGTTGAACATGAGGCAGCAGTGGCGCAGGTGGCCAAGAAGGCCAATGGCATCTTGGCTTGGATCAGAAACGGTGTGATGAGCAGGTCCAGGGAAGTTCTTCTCCCTCTGTACTCGGCACTGGTCAGACCACTCCTCGAATCCTGTGTTCAGTTGTGGGCCCCTCAGCACAAGAAGGATGTTGAGGCTCCGGAGTGAGTCCAGAGAAGAGCAACGAAGCTGGTGAAGGGGCTGGAGAGCAAGAGGAGTGGCTGAGAGAGCTGGGGGTGTTTATCCTGGAGAAGAGGAGGCTGAGGGGAGACCTCATTGCTCTCTGCAACTCCCTGAGAGGAGGTTGTGGAGAGGAGGGAGCTGGGCTCTTCTCCCAAGGGACAGGACGAGAGGGAATGTCCTCAAGCTCCACCAGGGGAGGTTCAGGCTGAATATTAGGAAAAAAACTTCCATGGAAATGGTGATTGGTCACTGTCAGAGGCTGCCCAGGGAGGTGGTTGATTCACCTTCCCTGTAGGGGTTTAAGGGACGGGTGGATGAGGTGCTGAGGGACATGGTTTAGTGATTGATGGGAATGGTTGGACTCGATCCTGTGGGTCTTTTCCAACCTGGTGATTCTATGATTCTATGACAGCCCAGTGAATGAGTGGTCCCTCTCAGGGAGCTGCCTGCTGCCTTCCTGCTGTAGCAGGGCATGCCATCCATCACTGAATTTCCCTCTGACTTTGAACCCTCGCCTCAGCTTGATGAGTCCCAGCCCCGCAGGAGCTGAGCAGGGTGACAGCAGGATGGGTGCACAGCAGGGCTGTCTTTTTTGTGGTGCTGTGTTCCATTTATTCTGTATCACTCTCTGTAGCTCCCTGAGAGGAGATTGCGATGAGGTGGGTGTTGGTCTATTCTCCCAAGAAATGAGGAACAGGACTAGAGAGAATGATCTCAATTTGCACCAGGAGAGGTTTAGATTTGATATTAGGGACAGTTTCTTTATTGACAGAGTGGTGAAGCCCTGGCAGAGGCTGCCAAGGGCCGTGGGGGAGTCTCCATCCCTGGTGGGTTCAAAAAGTGTGTGACTGTGGCACTTGGTGACAAGGTTTAGCAGGCACAGTGGTGATGGGCTGACAGTTGGACTGGATGAGCTGAGAATGTTTTTCCAAACTTAACGATTCTGTGGTTCTAATTTTTTAATGTGCCAGAGCACAGCTCTGCCACGAAGGTGTTAATGTCAGGCAGGAGTGAAGAATGCTCATAGGCAGAAAATCCTGTGGTGTTTGGGGCGAGAAGCATTGAGGACAGGACTAGGGGGAGAGAAAATCCACAGCACGATGTGGATGGGAAAAGCTGTTCTGGGTATTGAGGGGCAGGAAAAAAGCACCAGTTTTCCACTTTATCCCAGTGCTGAGCTCCCCTGGAAGGAGTCCTTTCCCCAGACCGGGAGGGCAGCCCCTGTCTCTGCTGCCTCCTCACTAACCGACAGCTTCCGACCTCTCTCCCGCAGGCGCCATGACAGCAGTGGAAGTGGCCAGTCAGCCTTTGAGCCGCTGGTAGCCAACGGAGCCCCAGCCTCTCTCATACCCAAGTAAGTGTCCATCGGGCCAGAAGCCACTGCTGTAAGCTAGGAGGGGGTGTTCCAAAAGCCTGTGGGCTCTGGAAGAGGTGCTTGATTTGTGTTGGCGGAGCCCAGGGCAGAGCAAGAGAGGCTGTGGCCTTGCTCTTGGCCTGTCACCCTCAGTGCAGGGTGGTGGCTGCAAGGGCTGTGCTGAGGCTTATTTCCAAGCCCTGTGCTGTGGGAAACTGGTTTGTCCCTGTGGGCATAACACCAGGTGATGCCTTAATTAATGATGGCAATGATTGTACGTATGACATAAACAAAAGAGATGCTTTTTAAAAATAAGGAAAAAGAAAACGTTCACACTCCCTTGAGGAAGAAGTATAAACTGATTCCCAGAACCAGAATAATGAAAAACAAAAGGGAAACCAAGGAATAATGAATGCAGCGTAAATACTGGAGTTTTGTGAACATCTCCATCTGTAAACAAGACTGTATTTATTCTGTGTAGTGTGTTGTATCCTGCACAGCACTTCTCATGACTCATAGGAGAACCTGTATGTCTTTACCTGTGCATTCAACGGCCTCAAGCTCCACCAGAGGAAGTTTAGCCTGAACATTAGGAAAAAATTTTTCACAGAAAGGGTCCTTGGGCACTGGCAGAGGCTGCCCAGGGAGGGGGTTGAGTCACCTTCCCTGGAGGGTTTAAGGGACGGGTGGACGAGGTGCTGAGGGACATGGGTTAGTGTTTGATGGGAATGGTTGGACTCGATAATCCAGTGGGTCTCTTCCAACCTGGTGATTCTGTGCTTTCTTCCACCCACCCTGTGCTGTGAGGAGATATCAGGGAGACTTCAATCTCCCTGATATCTGCTGGAAGTACAACACAGCAGAAAGGAAGCAGTCTAGGAGGTTCCTGGAGTGCGTGGAAGATAACTTCCTTGCACAGCTGTTCAACGAACCTACGAGGGAAGGTGCCCTCCTGGACTTGCTGTTTGTCAGCAGAGAGGGGCTTGTGGGGGATGTGACAGTAGGGGGTCGCCTAGGTCTTAGTGATCATGAGATGATAGGGTTTTCTGTCCTAGGTGAAGTGAAGAGGGTACTAAGCAGGACGGTTGCACTAAATTTCCAGAGGGCAGACTTTGAACTGTTTAGAAGGCTGGTTGGCAAAGTCTGCTGGGAGACAGCACTTGAGGGCAAGGGAGCCCATGAGGGCTGGGAGTTCCTCAAAAAGGAGATCCTGGCAGCTCAGGAGAAAGCCATCCCCGTGTTCTGGAAAAAAGGCCGGCAGGGGAAAAAAACAGCTTGGTTAAGCAGGGAAATCTTGAGTCAAATTAGAAAAAAAAGGAAGATTTATAGGCTCTGGAAGGGGGGACAGGCCTCTTGGGGGGATTTCAGGAGGGAAGCGAGGCTATGTAGGGAAAAAATCAGAGGGGCTAAGGCTGAGCTAGAGGTCAGATTAGCTAAGTCAGCAAAAGACAATAAAAAATCTTTTTATAAGTATATTAACAGTAAAAGGAGGACAAGGGAGACCATACAGTCCCTTTTGGACTCAGAGGGAACAGCAGTGACAGGGGACGAGGAGAAGGCTGAGGTACTTAATGCCTTCTTTGCCTCAGTCTTTAATTGTAAAGAAAGCTGTTCCCTCTGTGTAGATACCCGGGAAACAGAGGAGAAATATGAGGCTCCCATAGTCCAAGAGGAGGTGGTCAGAGCCCTGCTTGGCCAACTGGACACCCACAAGTCCATGGGGCCAGATGGGATACATCCTAGGGTGTTGAGGGAGCTGGCGGATGTATTGGCCAAACCCCTTTCCATCATCTTCCAGCAGTCCTGGAAGACTGGGGAGGTACCTCTGGACTGGAGACTGGCTGATGTAGTTCCCCTTTACAAGAAGGGTAGCAGGGAGGATCCGGGGAACTACAGGCCAGTCAGTCTGACCTCAGTGCCAGGGAAAGTCATGGAACAGGTGATCTTGAGTGCTATCATGAAGCACTTACAAGAGAACCGGGTGATCAGGCCCAGTCAGCATGGGTTTACCAGAGGCAGGTCCTGCCAAACCAACCTGATCGCCTTCTATGACAAAGTCACTCGGCTGCTGGATGAAGGAAAGGCTGTGGATGTGGTCTTCCTGGACTTCAGTAAAGCCTTTGACACAGTTTCTCACAGCATTCTGCTGCGGAAACTGTCAGCCTCTGGCCTGGACAGACGCACACTCTCCTGGGTAGAAAACTGGCTGGATGGCTGGGCCCAGAGAGTGGTGGTAAATGGTGTTAAGTCCAGCTGGAGGTCAGTGACAAGTGGTGTCCGCCAGGGCTCAGTGCTGGGTCCAGTCCTGTTCAATGTCTTCATCAATGACCTGGATGAGAGCATTGAGGGTACCCTTAGCAAGTTTGCAGGTGACACAAAGCTGTGTGCAAGTGTGGATCTGCTGGAGGGTAGGGAGGCTTTGCAAAGGGACCTGGACAGGCTGGATCGCTGGGCAGTGTCCAACGGCATGAGGTTTAACACGGCCAAATGCCGGGTCCTGCACTTGGGGCACAACAAGCCTATGCAGAGCTACAGACTGGGAGAAGTCTGTCTAGAAAGCTGCCAGGAGGAGAGGGACCTGGGGGTGTTGGTCGACAACCGACTGAACATGAGCCAGCAGTGTGCCCAGGTGGCCAAGAAGGCCAATGGCATCCTGGCTTGGATCAGAAACGGTGTGACCAGCAGGTCCAGGGAGGTGATTCTCCCTCTGTACTCAGCACTGGTGAGGCCGCTCCTTGAATATTGTGTCCAGTTCTGGGCCCCTCAGCACAAGAAGGATGTTGAGGCTCTGGAGCAAGTCCAGAGAAGAGCGACGAGGCTGGTGAAGGGGCTGGAGAACAGACCCTATGAGGAGCGTCTGAGAGAGCTGGGGTTGTTTAGCCTGGAGAAGAGGAGGCTGAGAGGAGACCTCATTACTCTCTACAAGTACCTGAAAGGAGGTTGTGGAGAGGAGGGAGCTGGGCTCTTCTCCCAAGTGACAGGGGACAGGACGAGAGGGAATGGCCTCAAGCTCCGCCAGGGTAGGTTTAGGCTAGAGATTAGGAAGAGTTTTTTGACGCAGAGGGTCATTGGGCATTGGAATAGGCTGCCCAGGGAGGTGGTTGATTCCCCTTCCCTGGAGGTGTTTAAGACACGGGTGGATGAGGTCTTGAGGGACTTGGTTTAGTGTTTGATAGGAATGGTTGGACTAGAAGATCTGATGGGTCCCTTCCAACCTGGTTGTTCTGTGATTCTGTGAGATGTGGGCAGAGTGGCGAGTGGCTCATAAAATCTTCCGTAATCACTTCTAGGCCTGGCTCCCTGAAGAGGGGCCTCATCCCGTACTGCCCGGACGAATGCTCCAATAAGAGGTCACGCACCTCTTCTATGAGTTCCCTCAACAACACGTATGCTAGCGGGATCCCCAGCTCCATCCGCAATGCCATCGCCAGCTCCTACAGCTCCACCCGGGGCCTCTCACAGGTAGGAAAGACACTGCCAAAGGTAGCACTGGAGCTTGGAGCAGTGTGGAGTGGCTCAGCCCTTCTCTGGGATTGTGACTGGAATGTTGGGATAATAGGAAGAGAGAACCAGCACTGGTGAGAGTCTCCAGCACATCTCATCCAGGCAGTTTCATCTCCTCAGGCTCAGGCAGGGTGCTGGCAAGCAGCAGACAGGGATGTTACCCGTTCTTTGGTGCACACTGCCAGGTGAGTCCCCAGGCCTAGTGCAGTGCTTGTTTTATATCAGAGTGAAAAGCTTTTCCCCTCCTTGCTCAGCCTTGGTGGACAGATCCAGGTGAAAGGATGAGGAAAATCACCGCACTGCCACCTTTTCAGCTGAATTGACAATTGAACCGATGTTCCCACCGTGATCCAGGTCTCCTCTGCAGCTGCTGAGCTATAATAAGATGCTGCTCATGTCCTGGGCCAGGCCTGCAGGTGTGACATTGTGCATCTGTCTAAGGAAAGGTGTCTGCCAAATATGGCCGTAAGATACGGCTTGTGTAGCCTGGAGAAGAGGAGGCTGAGGGGAGACCTCATTGCTCTCTATAACTACCTGAAAGGAGGTTGTGGAGAGGAGGGTAATGGCCTCTTCTCCCAAGTGACAGGGGACAGGATGAAAGGGAATGGCCTCAAGGTCCACTAGAGGAGATTTAGGCTATACGTTAGGAAAAATCTTCACAGAAAGGGTGATTGGTCACTGTCAGAGGCTGCCCAGGGAGGGGGTTGAGTCACCTTCCCTGGAGGGGTTTAAGGGACGGACGGATGAGCTGCTAGGGGACATGGTTTAGTGACTGATAGGAATGGTTGGACTTGATGATCCGGTGGGTCTCTTCCAACCTGGTTGTTCTATGATTCTATTATTAATTTGTGAGGGGAAGATTTAGACTAGATAAAAGGGGGAAATTCTTATCAATGAGTGTGGTAAGGAACAAGTTGCCCAGAGCTGTGGTGACTGCCCCATCCCTGGAGGGGTTCAAGGTCAGGTTGGATGTGGCTTGGAGCCCCTGATCCAGTGGGAGGTGTCCCTGCCCATGGCAGGAAGTGTAACTGGACAATCTTCAAGGTCCTTTCTAACTCAAACCATTCTATGATTCTATATATGAGTGGAGAGCTTTCCTCTGACTGGGGGGGGGGGGGGGTCTGTAATCCCTGAGGTGCAATTCATCTGCTCTGAGCTTCTGGTGAGAAGGTGACTGGCTCCTGCGAGGGTGTCTGAGGTACCTGGGAGGCCCCTGCCTGTGCCGCACAAGGGCAGGAGCTGACATCGGACCAGCAGCACCCTCATCCCATCCAGGCCGGGCTGTAATGAGCCTGGAGCCTGCTTGCTCCCAGGGCCGATTGTTTGGGTTGACCAGATGTCATGCTCCACGGAATGTGGAGGGGAGATAAACAGTGGTGAAGTGGGAGAGGCTCTGGGCTAGTCACCCACAGCCCCGGGAGGTGATGTTTTAACCTGTGGGTGAGCAGGGTGGGAGGCTTTGCTCCCTGCCAGCCCCTGTACAGAGTTACTGCCGGTCTCTCTCTGCATTCCAGCTGCGGAAGAGAAGTGGTGCGACCATTTCCCCACTGTCCAGCCCAACAGCCTCTCGCCCTCAGACACCGGAGTGGCCTGTCAAGAAAGCCAGGTAAATTCTCGCTCAACTGGCCAGCGCCTGCGTGGGGCCAGCCAGCAGGAGAGCTGCTGCCTTCTCAGCTGTCCCAGTGGCTGGGTCCCACTCTCACTGGAGCTGGGTCATCTCCCGGTGTGGAAATTTCCTTGTTCACAGGTTGATTCATGTTCCTGCTGCTTTGTTTCTTGGCAGCAACACTACACGGCACCGTCACTGCTCTGCCTCCAGGCCGGGTTAGGGATTTAAGGGCTCAGGTTGCCGCCGAGGTGGTGTGGCCTTGTGCTGTTGGTGTGACTTGCTGGAGTGCTGGGAAGGGACAGCCCTTGGGGTTTTTTCTACCTCAAAATCCATACGCGGATGCTACAGTAGAGTTGTATTTTAGCACCTGCCTTGCAGCGCAGGCCCTTGTTCTCCTCTGTCCTGGCTCAAAGAAGATCCTGAACTTTTTGGAACTAAAACTGACCCATTTGCCCTGCCCTGGTGACAATGTGGATCCAAGCCAGGGGCTGCGAGAGGCAGCAGCTGTGGCCCCAGAGCCAACTGGCCCTGCAGAGGGTGCACAGGCTTGGCCAAGCTGAAGTCCTGGGGAGTGCAGCACTTCTCTGTCTGGAGCCGCTCTCAGGCTGGTGTGGTGAGGGCAAGGCTCTTGTCCTGAGGTAGAGGAACACACCGGGGGTGCAGGTGGGAGCCCTTGTTGTGTTCAGCATCGTCTTGCTCTCTGCGGATGGGGCCATGCCTGGCGTTGACTCTAATTACTCTCTCCCACTGCTTCAGGGAAGAGGAGTCGCATCACTCCAGTGCTTCCACTCCAGTGAAATCAGACAAGGAGCTGCAGACAGAGAAAGGTGAGCGTAGCTGGGCCACAGCTCTGTGCCTAGGTTGTTTGGGCTACCGGTGCGAGCAAGCAGTGGGGACAGGAGGTGGCTGAGGCCTGCAGGTGGGATTGGCTTGAGATGTCACCTGGAAACTAGGAACGTGCTGCTCCCAAGGCTGTGGTGCTTCTGCTGGGCTTGATGTTGGCTCTGAAGAGATTTCCAGGTGACGTGTAGGGGCTGCTGGCAGCATTGCTGTGCTTGTGGCCAGGCAGGAGCTGGCCTCACACGGGGAGCACCAGCCAGCAGGGCTCCACATGTCAGCCCTGGGGCAATATCTGCTGTACAAATAGCAGCCCAACCAAATTCCAGGCTGAGCTTATTCCAGTGCTTCCTCAGCTGAATTGCAGAGGACTTCCTTCATACCTGTCATAGAGTCCTGTGGCGCAGCACTAGATGTGGCCCACACAGCTTTTGTGGTTTCTGGTTTGCGCAAGCACCGTTTGTAAAAGTGGAAAGGGGCTGCTCCCCTGCAGAGCCCCAGCAGGCTCTTGGAGCAGACTCCCCTGGGATGTCCTGCAGCCAGATACTCTTCCAGGGCATCGCGGCCTTGTTCTCGGCTTAAAGCCGTGCTCCTGGCTCTGCCCTCCGAGATGGGTCACCTGGAGAGGAGGCAGAAGGCACAGCCCCGTTGGTACCAGGCAAATGCCTCTTCTGCCCAGAGCTGGTCCTGACTTGTCTCCTTCTGTAGTGGTGGAGACGCCGGTGCGGAAGAAACGGAATTCTCTGAGCCCGCAATCCACGTCAGGGAGCAGCGGGAAGCGCAGGCGGAAGATCCAGTTGCTGTCGTCTCGCCGAGGGGACCAGCTGGCGCTGGTACGTCGCTGTCTCGCAGCCCCTTCTGCCCTCCTCTGGCTATAGAATGTGCTCACTGCAATTTCTGCAGGGTTGGGGGGAGACTGACCTGCCTGCCCTCAGGAAGGAGGCCCCGTCCTTGGCCGAGTGGGAAGCGACGCTCTCCCCAGCCCCAGTGTCTGGTGGGCTGTGCGTGATTGTGCCGCCTGCTGCCGCACCAGGTAATGGCCTGGGGAAGGCCGCCGAGCCCTCAGAGCCAAGCCGGGGGGCCCAGAGGAACGGGGATCGGAGCTCCGCGGTAGCGTCCTGTGGCTGCACCACCTGCTTCACGGGTCTTGCGACGGCCAGCCCTTCACCACCAGTTCAGAGAGGCTCTGCCGGCTTCCCTGAGAAGGAGCTGAGCTGCTGCTCTCTCTTGGCAGCCCCCGCCCCCTCAGCTGGGCTACTCGATCACGTCAGAGGACCTGGATGCGGAGAAGAAGGCGGCGCTGCAGTGGTTCAACAAAGTCTTGGAGGATAAGGCTGGTAAGGGCACACTGGGAAAGCGGAGGGGGAAGCAAGGAATGGAAACCTGGGGTTGTCAGGGCAGTGGGGTGTGTGTAGCGCAGGCTAGTGAGGCTCCTGGGAATGTCCTGCCTGGGCCTCAGGGCTGGGGAAGTTCTTGGTGCCTTCATGCTCAGGAGAGCTCATGCTTCAGAGTTCCCAGGGTGAATCATTTAAGGTTGGAAAAGACCTCTCATCCACTCCAGCCACCAGCCCAACCACCATGCCTGCTAAACCATGTCCCCAAGTGCCATAGCCACATGCATCCCTCAGCAAGTTTGCAGGTGACACTAAGCTGGATGGCAGTGTGGATCTGCTGGAGTGTTGGGAGGCTCCAAAGGGATCTGAACAGGCTGGATCCATGGGCTGAGACCAATGGCAGGAGGTTTAACAAGGCCAAATGTCAGGTCCTGCCCTTGGGGCACAACAACCCTGAGCAGCTCCAGACTAGGAGAAGTCTGGCTGGAAAGTGCCTGGAGGAGAAGGACCTGGGAGTGTTGGTTGAACATGAGGCAGCAGTGGCCCAGGTGGCCAAGAAGGCCAATGGCATCTTGGCTTGGATCAGAAACGGTGTGACCAGCGGGGCCAGGGAGGTTCTTCTCCCTCTGGACTCAGCACTGGTGAGACTGCTCCTCGAATCCTGTGTTCAGTTGTGGGGCCCTCAGCACAAGAAGGATGTTGAGGCTCTGGAGAGAGTCCAGAGAAGAGCAACGAAGCTGGGGAAGGGGCTGGAGAACAAGAGGAGCGTCTGAGAGAGCTGAGGGTGTTTATCCTGGAGAAGAGGAGGCTGAAGGGAGACCTCATTGCTCTCTGCAACTCCCTGAGAGGAGGTTGTGGAGAGGAGGGAGCTGGGCTCTTCTCCCAAGGGACAGGACGAGAGGGAATGGCCTCAAGCTCCACCAGGGGAGATTTAGGCTGGACACTAGGAAAAAAATTTTCACAGAAAGGGTCACTGGGCACTGGAAAGGAGGTGGTTGAGCCACCTTCCCTGGAGGGGTTTAAGGGACAGGTGGCCGAGGTGCTGAGGGACATGGTTTAGTGACTGATGGGAATGGTTGGACTCAATGATCTGTTGGGTCTCTTCCAACCTGGTTGTTCTATGATTCTATGTTTCTGTGCTGTTTGAACCCTCCAGGGATGGAGACTCTCCCACTGCCCTGGGCAGCCTCTGCCCCCAGGGCCTCACCACTCTGGCCGTAAAGAAATTTTTCCTGATGCCCAGTCTAAACCTCTGTGGTGCAATTTGAGGCCATTTCCCCTTGCCCTGTGGGTGAGGTCCACCAGGCTGGAGCTGTGGGATGTTTATGCGGTTTTTCTCCTCCCTGGGGAGGCTTTGCTAAGAAGTGACCCCTAAAGTGAGCTGCATGTCCTGATTCTTTGCTCCTTCCCAGCAGATGTGGTTCCCAGCACCACTGCAGAGACTGCGCCTGTGTCCAGGCCACTGGCCTTCCCGGTGACCTCCCTAGCGCCTGCCTCGACAGCTGCTGCTCCAGCCAGCACCAACTTGCTCCTGGACAGCCTGAAGAAGATGCAGAGCAGCCAGGCTGCGCCTGTGCCTGCAGGTGAGGAAGAGGAGGGTGCTTGGCAGAGCTGGGCAGGCGCAGTGGGAGCTCTGTGGTGCTTTTCTGGGAGGCAAGTGGCAAAACGCCCTGTTGAAAAGCTCTGCTGGCAGCTCCTGGGGGATCGGTTTGGGGACCCAGAGTTTGTGGCACTGTTGGGAGCTGCGATAAGTGGGGAGGTCATAGAATCACAGAATGGTTTGGGTTGGAAGGGACCTTCATAGAATCATAGAACAACCAGGTTGGAAGGGACCCAGCGGATCTTCTAGTCCAACCATTCCTATCGAACACTAAACCAAGTCCCTCAGCACCTCATCCACCCGTCCCTTAAACAACTCCAGGGAAGGTGACTCAACCACCTCCCTGGGCGGCCTATTCCAATGCCCAGTGACCCTCTGTGTGAAAAACTTCCTCCTAATGTCCAGCCTAAATCTCCCCTGGCGGAGCTTGAGGCCATTCCCTCTCGTCCTGTCCCCTGTTCCTTGGGAGAAGAGCCCAGCTCCCTCCTCTCTACAACCTCCCTCAAGCTCACCCAGTTCCAACCCTCCTGCCATGGTCTGGGTGGGTGCTCCAGGGGCTTTTGCAGCAGTGGGGTGGGTGCCTGGCACCCCGTAGGTGACTCCTTGTCCCTGTACAAACTCTCTCCCCCTTTCCAGACTCCAGTGGAGCTGCGGCAGCATCCCAGCCGCCTTCCTCAGCCGCGCAGCTGCCTGTTCCTGCTGTGTCACTGGAGTCGAGTTCTGCGCCTGCGACTGCTGCCGACACCAAGCCCGTGCTGAGCCTACCCGCCCCTGCTGCCCCCCCTGCCGCCCCTGCCCCGGGGGCTCAGCCCCCCAGCAGCACCGCTCCCACTCCTGCCTTCACGGAGCTGGGCCAGACCCCCAGCAAGCCTCCCTCCTTCCCCAAGCCGAGCAACATCTTTGGGGTGCTGAACACCCCTCCTGCCAGCCAGGCGGCCACCACGGTGCCCACCACCACCGCTGCTGCACCCACCACGGCCCCTGTCTTCAAACCCATCTTTGGCGTTTTGCCGAAAAGCGAGAGCGCAGCGCCCTGCACGGCTACCCTCACGGCTGCCGTCACTGCCGCTGTCACCGCGTCCGCCAGCTCAGGGCCGCCCTCCACATCTTCCTCCGCCACCATGTTCAAGCCCATCTTCAGCAGTGTCACCACAGCTTCATCTCCAGCGAAGGCCTCTCCTTTCACCTTCAAACCGACGCCGCAGCCGGCCACGGCCCCTGCCCTGCCGGCAGCCACCACCACGGCCCTGGCAGGATTCACAGGTCTCCCTAGCGTCATCTTCACCACTGCAGCTACAACTGCTGCCACGCAGAGCTCCTCCACGGACGCGACCATCAAACCTGCCTTCAGCTTTGGAACAGAGCCGCCCACGTCCTCCAGCCCTGCTGCCGGCCTGGCTGTCACCACTGCCACCTCCAGCAGCACGGCACAGCCTTTCCTCTTCACTGGCGCAACCAGCTCGGCTCCCAGCACCCAAACCAGCTTTGCCGCCCCCGTGTTCCAGTTTGTAAAGACAGTTCCAGCCACGGTCACTGCCACCACCAGTGTCACGGGAGGCCCTGCTTTTGGCCAGACACCTTCCAACTCGACAGCTCCCACCACCACCGTGGGCTTCAACATCTTTGGGAACACCACACTGACCTCTTCCGCCCCAACCACTACAGGCCAAGCGGCGTTTGGCTCCTCCATTTCAGCCTTCAGCAGTTCCTTCAGCGCGAGTGTGAAGCCGCCGCCATCGTATCCCGGTGCAGCAAGTCAGTCCAGCTTCGGCACAGGTGCTGCCGAGAGCCAGCCACCCACCACCAAACCCGCTGCCGGCCCCGTCAGCTTTGGCCCTCCGTTCGGTTTTGGAGTCACTGCGGCACAGCCCACGGCTCAGCCAGCGTTCGGCAGCAGCACTCAGCCGGCCTTTGGCACAACCAGCGCACAGGGCTCCTTTGGCACCAGCAGCACGCAGGCGGCCTTTGGGACCACAGCCTCCATCTTCACCTTCGGGACAACCGCCTCCACCACGGCCGGCTTCGGTTCCACCACCCAGACCACGGCCAGCAGCGGCACCTCTGTCTTCAGCAGCACCCCTGCTCCTTTCGCCTTCGGGTTAACTGCGCAGCAGGGCCCCTCTACCAACGCCTTTGGGGTCAGCGCACCCGCCCTGAGCAGCGGCTCCCCGGCCGTGGCCTTCAACTTCGGCCCAGGGCAGAGCGGGACGACCCCAGCGGCAGCGCCGTTCGGCTCCTCCCTGACGCAGAACATGCTGGGGGCGCAGAACCAGAGCTCGCCCTTTGCCTTCACCATGCCCAGCACCCCCGACAACAAGCCCCCGTTTGGAGGTGAGCCAGGGCGGGGACGGCGTCCTGGGAGGGGGGATTGGGCCTGGGTTTTCCTGCCAGCCCTTGCTGAGCACCCCAACCTTGGCAGCCATAGGGAAGCCGGTGCTTGTGCTGAGCCTTGCGAAGGCGCTTCTGTCTGTCTCCATCCCCTCTGTGGTGGAGACGAATCCTTAAAGCCTTTAGTCTAATGCTCCTTGGTCACAACTCCCTGGCTCCGTCTGAGCGCTGACCTAGTGCCTGGCAGAAACTAACCCATCAAAATCGTAGAACAACCAGCTTGGAAGAGACCAAACAGGTCATCAAGTCCAACCATTCCTATCAAACACTAACCCATGTCCCTCAGCACCTCATCCACCCGTCCCTTAAACACCTCCAGGGAAGGGGAATCAACCCCCTCCCTGGGCAGCCTATTCCAATGCCTAATGACCCTTTCTGTGAAAAACTTCCTCCTAATGTCCAGCCTAAATCTCCCCTGGCGGAGCTTGAGGCCATTCCCTCTCGTCCTGTCCCCTGTCCCTTGGGAGAAGAGCCCAGCTCCCTCCTCTCCACAACCTCCTTTCAGGGAGTTGGAGAGAGCAATGAGGTCTCCCCTCAGCCTCCTCTTCTCCAGGATAAACACCCCCAGCTCTCTCAGCTGCTCCTCATAGGGCCTGTTCTCCAGCCCCTATCACCCTGGAGCTGCTTGGTGAGCAGAGCTGCTGCCAGCCCCTGTGGGCGCTTCTCGCTCACTTTCAGAGGTTTTCTGAGGGCAGTGAAGCTGGTGATGGGGCTGAAGCATAAGTCGTATTAGGAGCAGCTGAGGAAACTGTTGTGGATAGTCTTGAGAACTGAAGGGAGACCATGTCACTCTACAGCTCCCTGAAAGGTGCTGGTTTCTTCTCCTCACTAACAAGCAATGAGAGGACGTGGCCTCAAATAGCACCAGGGGAGGGTTAAATTGCATATTGAGAAATATTCCTTCGTGGAAAGGGTTCTTGGGCCCTGGCAGAGGCTGTCCAGGGAGGTGGTTGATTAAAAGCCAGGGCCACAAGGTGCTCAGCTCTGGTTCAGTGGTGTACAGGTACATTTGGACTCAGTGTCCAGGGTCTTTTCCATCTGAAGAATTCTGATTCCGTTGTTTTGGAGCCTCACTGGGGCAGCTTTCCTCACGCAGTGCTGAACCCCGTGCACTGGCTGAGGAACTGCTTGATCTGGAAAGACTGAGGCTTTTGTTCCCCCCTGGCCTGCAAATGCTTCTGTGCTGCTGCACTGGCAGGAGAGTCCAGGGATTACGATGAGAGCGCAACTTGGAGCGTTAAAAAGGCTTCTTGGGTGAACAGGCCGGGACTTGGGGAGGGAGTTCTGTGCCTTCTGCGGGTACTGCCGGCTCTTCCTCCTCTACCCACGCCGGCTCACAGCAGCTCATCCCTTTCCAGGAACTCCTGCACCCGCCTTCGGGCAGAGCACACCCGTCCCGGGAGCCGTGGGGAGCGGCAGCAGCAACCTCTCCTTCGTGACACCCACCACCCCTGCCGCAGGCTTCACGGGAGTCGGCACTCCCTTTGGTAAGGAAGGGGGTCAGTGCTTGGCCTTGGGGACATGAGGGGTCATGTTGTCCCCCGGATCGTGTTGTCCCCTCAAGCCTGGAGTGGTGGAAGGGATGGGCTGGAGCAGTGGTACCTGCTGGGCTCTGGGGGAGGCAGATTTTTCCTTTCCAGCCCTGAGGTGATGCCGCAGACACCTGAGCAACCTTTCTGCTTCCAGGTTCGTCCACCCCCACCTTTTCCATCGGGGCAGGATCCAAGACAGGCAGTCGGCAGCGGCTGCAGGCCCGGAGGCAGCATCCCCGCAAAAAGTGACCTGCTGCGTGTCTCCTGCGCCCAGAGCCGACCCTCAGCCTGGGCAGCAGCCACCCAGGGGGACAGGACAAACCAAACTCTTGTTACTTGAACAGTTCCCCAGCCAAGGCTGGATGAGCCTCTGTACATAACACCATGTTTCCCCCTCTTCTCTATTTTGCCATGTTTCATACCATGCAAATCTTTCCCCTTTTGCTTCCCCAGCTGTCCTCGTGCCCTCCTCGTCCCCTGCCCTGCAGCACGGGGCCCGGCAGAGCCGCCCTTCCTGCCGCCCGCGCTTCTCGGTTGCTGAGGGACGTTGTCTTCACCAGGTCCTGCGATCTTTCCCCGTTGTTTCATCCCGTGGCCTGGTGAACGCGCTTCCCCTGGCAGGAGGGCTCCGCTTTGCTGCCAGCCCTGCGGAACGTGAGCTGGGGCCGGTTGGCCTCAGGCTGGCGTGGGCGCGAGTGTCTCGGTGCCGCGGCTGCCCTGGGCACCAGCCCCTCGCCGGGAATCCATCTCAACTGGAGGTGCAGGGATGGGGGCCCCTACGGCCCTCCCTGCTCCTCCAGCCCCTCCGTGTTGCTTTGTTCGTGCTCCCCTTTCCGTGTGCTCGCTGAATCTAGTTTGGAGGAAGAACTGACCGGTGTGCGTGGCGGCATGTTGGTTATGCCGGATTTTGCTGTTTGGAGTTTCATTTTCCAGGAGCGCCCGTCCGTCCCTTTTTGGGGGCCGCGCCCTGGCCAATTGGGTGTCGACAGCAGCGTCGCTGTGGGGCTGCTCGGGCTGGGGACTCGTCCCTTCGTCACATTGACTTTCAGGCAGGCAGCTGGTGGGGACGGGGCCTGGACCCCGGCCGGGGGGCTCCGACCTCGGCAGTCTCTCTCCCCTCCCTCTCTCCTGGAGCCCCTTCCCCACCTCTGGCTGCTCTGGAGAGGGATCGGAGGAGTCCAGAGCCATTGGGTTCCTCCCACCCTCCCCAGATCCAGTTCTTTCCCCTCTGCCCGGATCCAAACCGGAGTCGGGCTCATCCCTGCCCTTTGAGGTTTTACCAGCTCTCCCCGGAGCTGCGGTGCTGCCTCCCCTCTTCCCCCCCTGCCTGGAGCTTCCACAGGGAAGGAGCTGTCGGAGCCGGCGGCGTCTCCCGAGAGCTGCCCCCACGTTGCCGCTGGTGAGGGCTGAGCCCCCCAGCCCTGGGCTCCCCCCCACTTCCAGGAGTGCTTTGCTGCTGAGTGTTTTTACTCTGGGAGCCGTGTGAGTGTGTGTGTCTGCCGGAGTCGAAATTAAAAAAAAAAAAAAAAACAGGAAAAAAAAAACAAAAAAAAAATTCACAAATATTTAAACTTTTTTTAACAAAAGAAACATTTATTTTTATATTTAAACTAAATTGCCTTCAAATTCCTTCAAGCTTGGTTCAGCGAGGTTCCCCGACCCTGCAGTGCTGTCCGTTTCGGCTGTGCCCGCAGCCCAGCGGGAGCCGGATCCCGTCCGGCTGTGCCCGCGGGAAGGGGCTGCGATGGGAAAGGCAGCTCATCCCGCAGGCTCTGCCGCCGCCTGCTCCTCCCGGCCTGCAACCCTCTCCTCCCTTTTACGATGTCTGTGGATGTGACTTTAACCCCATGGTTGTGGTTTTTATTCATTCTTAAGGATGAGGAGCAGGAGCTTTTGCACATTCCGGTGCTCCCGGCCTGCCTGGAGCAGGGCGGCTCTCCCAGGAGGTGCCCGAGCTCTGCACCAGGGGCTTTTCCCAGCGCCGAGGGCGGCAGCAGCACAGGAGCCAGGGGTAATGTGGCCTTGGCGCTTGCCAAAGGTGCTGGTTCTCACTTGGCTTCTCTGCTTAGGAGCTGCCCTGCTTGGCAGCCCTTGCAGGTGCAGGCTGGGGCTTTGCCCACACCAGCTCCCGCAGGAGCAGGATCACCCCAGGGCCCCCCCAGGAGCACTGGGTGCAGGGTCCCCTCCCTGCCCTGCTGGGAGAGCTGCCGGGGCCTGGGCAGGCTGGGTTTTAACCCAAACCGCAGTCTTGGACCATTCCTGGTGTGGCTGATGATTTCCGTGTGAATGTGCAGGTTTTTTTTGTTTCCTTGCTTCCTCTGTCCCCGGTTTAAAATAAAACGACTTGTGTTCATGCCTGTCTCAGTGTGTGTGACTCTCAGGCAGGTGCTACTTCCCAGCACCCTCTGAAACATGTGTCCTTGCTCTGGCTCAAAGGCAGAGGCCGGGACAGGGTCATTACTGTGATTTATTACTATCATTGCACTTATTTTCCTTCATTTCTCCTCCACTACCTGCAGTGGCTGCTGTTTCTGTGCAAGACTGTACAAAAACACTCCAAAGACAGTGAAAAGACAGAGACTTTAATCTATTCCAGCCTTACAAAGGCCGAGATACTGAGTCTTAGGGGGTAGGATGGTAAAATATCCCCCTCAATCCAGCAGCAGTTCTCCCTGCCAGACCCTGCTGGGCACAGCCAGGACCTAAAAACATTTCACTCCTTCACATGTGGCTTTTTCCTCCTCCTCTTCTTCTTGGGAGCTGCTTCTGGTTGTGTTCCCTCGCTGGGCGGCAGGTTCTCCTCAGCTCCTGCCTGCTGCTTCTTCCTCTTCTTGGGAGCTGCTCCTGGCTCTGTTCCCTCTCTGTGCTCGGGGTTCTCAGCTGCCACCTCCTGCTTTTTCCTCTTCCTCTTCTTGTGAGCTGCTCCCGGCTCCATTCGCTCTCCATTCTGTGGGTTCTCCTCAGTTGCCACTGGTGAGGAGCTGCAGACAGAAGCAAACAGCCTGAGGCAGCAGCTCCTGGGGTGACTGTGCCCCTGGGGCTGGGGAGGCTGCACCTCCAACCCTGGGGTTGGTTTTGGGTTCCTCACTATAGGACATTGAGGGCTTGGTGTGTGCCTGGGGAAGGGGCTGGGGAACCCAGGGGTGTTCAGCTTTGAGAAAAAGAGGCTGAGGGGCAACCTCATCACTGCCTACAACAGCCTGAAAGGAGGTTGTGGAGAGGTGGGTGTTGGTCTCCTGTATGACAGGAAGAGAGGGAACAGCCTCAGACTGTGTCAGGGGAAGTTCAGCTTGGACATTAGGAACAATTCTTCACCAAAAGGGTTCTCAGGCACTGGCAGCAGCTGCTCAGGGAGGTGGTGGTGTCGCCATCCCTGGAGGCGTTTAGAAGACAGGTAGATGAAGTGCTTTGGGCTGTAATTTAGTAGTGGGCAGGTATGGTTGCACTCAATGACCTCAAAGCTCTTTTCCAACCTAATGATTCTACAATTCCCACTGCAGCCAGGCCCCTCCACATTCCCTGCTCTGTGCTGGGAAGGCAATCCCCCTGGCACCCCAGCTGCCTGAGCACAGCTGCAGTGCCCCCAGAAGCTGCTGGTGGCCAGCAGAGCCCCCAGCTTCCTCTCACCTGGGGGCTGCAGCCCCATCCTCGCGCCGCTCCAGGACAGCCACGAAGAAGCCGTGGGTGAGCGTGGCAGCAGGGGAGGCACGGAGGCAGCACTCAGCCCCGGGGAAGGTGGCAAGTCCTCGGCAGGGCCAGGAAGGGAAGGCCTCCACCAGCCTGTGGCAGGAGATGTGGGTCAGTGCCGAGCCTGGCATCCCCCCACACTGTGTCCCCACATCCCCCTGTGGTGCCGCACCTGAAGGCCGAGCCCGACTCCTGCAGCACGGAGCATACCACGTCCTCGTTCTCCTCCTGGTGCAACGAGCACGTCGAGTAGACCAGACGCCGGAGAGCCGGGAAGCGCAGGGCATGGCTCAAAACCTTGCGCTGGAAGGTGGCCAGTGCCTGCAGCCGCTGGGCGCTCGGGGCAGCTTCCTCCTGCGGCGCCCGGTTCACCATCCCTGCGGAACAGCAGCCGTTGTCTGTGCTCCACGCACCCCGAGCCCAGCTGCGGGCAGGGGCTGCAGCCCCACGCGTTACCTGAGCCGCTGCAGGATGGGTCCAGGAGGATGTAGGCCACCCTGCGGTACTGGGGGTCTCCGGGATCCACAGTCAGGAAGTCCTGCTGGGCGAGCCGGGAGGTGGTGACACCAGCTCGCGTCAGCAGGGTGTTCATGGTGGCCACGCGCTTGGGGTCCACATCGAAGGCAAAGATCTGTCTGGAGGCAGAGCCCAGCACCCAAGAGAGGAGTGAACATTCCAGGAACCGCAGCTCTAGGATCACAGGCAGAGCTCATGTGGGGGCTCTGCCCCAGCAGCACCGAGCAGGGTCAGGCACTGGGATGTTTCCCAGAGCAGTGGTGGCTGCCCCATCCCTGGAGGGGTTCAAGGGCAGGTTGGATGGGGCTTGGAGCCCCTGATGCAGTGGGAGGTGTCCCTGCCCATGACAAGGGGTGGGACTGGATGAGCTTTGAGTTCCCTTCCAAGCCAAACCACTCTGTGATCCTATGAATCACAGAATCACAGAACAACCAAGTTGGAAGGGACCCATCAGATCTTCTAGTCCAACCATTCCTATCAAACACTAAACCAAGTCCCTCAGGACCTCATCCACTCGTGCCTTAAACACCTCCAGGGAAGGTGAATCAACCACCTCCCTGGGCAGCCTGTTCCACTGCCCAATGACCCTCTGTGTGAAAAACTTCCTCCTAATCTTCAGCCTAAATCTCCCCTGGTGGAGATTGAGGGCATGAAGTGATGCCTGAAGTGACTTCATGTCCTCTCAGACCCCCAGCCCACCCTGCAGGCTCAGCCTGAGGTATGGGAGAGGCTGCAGCTCTTCCTGCCACCCTCTCTCCTCCTCTCTCAGGGAGACTAGCCCCACCTCCTGCACCCCTGTTCCTGCCCCTGGCACATAAAGCTCCCTCACCCTTTGTTCTTCAGGATGGCAGCCAGGTGACTGGTCTTATTCCCAGGGGCAGCGCAGGCATCGATGACGTGGGAGCCAGCAGGGGGGTCCAGGAGGAAGGCAGGGAGGCAGCTGGCCTGCCAGAGGGCAAAGCCGTGTCAGAGGAGCAGCTCCTGACCCTCCCCGGGGCAGCCCACACCCCGCACGCTGCCCACTCGGCTCCCCACATCCCATTTTCACAGCTCCATTCACAGCAATCCAGCCCATGCCCACAGCAGCAAAGCCGGGGAGAGCCCTGCACACGCCTTCTGAAAGACTGAGGGTTGGGGGTGTTCAGCCTGGAGAAGAGAAGGCTGTGGGAAGACCTTAGAGCAGCTTCCAGTGCTGAAAGGGGCTCCAGGAAAGCTGGGGAGGGGCTCTGGATCAGGGAGGGCAGAGAAAGGATGAGGAGGGATGGTTTCCAGCTGAGAGAGGGGAGATGGAGATGAGATCTTGGGGAGAAATGTTTTGCTGTGAGGGTGAGGAGGCCCTGGCCCAGGTTGCCCAGAGCAGGGGTGGCTGCCCCATCCCTGGAGGGGTTCAAGGGCAGGTTGGATGGGGCTTGGAGCCCCTGATCCAGTGGGAGGTGTCCCTGCCCGTGGGACTGGATGGGCTTTGAGGTCCCTTCTGACCCAAACCATTCCAGGATTCCCCAAGGTGAAGCCCTGCAGCAAAGCAGCCCCAGCCCAGCGCTCAGTAGGGAGGATGGGACACCCCCCCTGCTCCCCCAGTTTGTGATTTTCCCTTCCCAGCTCCACACCTTGTCCTGCAGAATTATGTGTCCTGACGTGTACAGCAAGTTGTCGTGGAAGTCCGTCTGCGGAGGGAAAACCAGCAGCTCCGGGAGATGAAGATCCAACAGGAATTTCTTCCCAGAAAGGGCCCTCAGATCCTCCACACTGCCCAGGAGGCACAGGGAGGATCACCACCCAGTCCTGCTTCTGCACACCCATCCCAGAGCCCAGGCCGAGGAACCTCGCGCTCCCCAGCGCTCACAGAGCCACAAAGAGTGGGGAGGACCCCAACCTGGACACCCCAAACACCAAGACCAACAACCCCCCCCCAGGCCACAGGACCCTGTGCCAAACCCCTGATGTTTGCTGGCACTCCAGACAAGGTGAGGTGGTGATGCAACACTTACCTGGCTGCCTTGCCCAGGTAGGAGTAGCCCTGGCGCTTGAAGAAGTCAATCACATCATCCACGCACGTCTTGAGGGTGTTGACTCGCACGTAGCGCGGGATCTGGGGGGCTGAGGGGCCAGGGGGTCAGGCAGAGCCAAGGGTGTGAAGCAAAGCCACCCCTGCCCCAGTCTGGGATTGTGGCTACTTGTATGTTTACAAAACAGAAGTTTTAGAACTTCTTCATGATGAGGGTGGGGAGGCCCTGGCCCAGGCTGCCCAGAGCAGGGGTGGCCGCCCCATCCCTGGAGGGGTTGAAGGGCAGGTTGGATGGGGTTTGGAGCCCCTGATCCAGTGGGAGGTGTCCCCGCCCGTGGCAGAGGGGTTGGAACTGAGTGGGCTTTGAAGTCCCTTCCAAGCCAAACCACACCATGATCCTAAGATGAAAGGCTTTGCTGAACAGGACTTACAGTCCTCTTGCAAAATATGTTTCCTTAAGTTGTTTTTCTCTAAGAAATTGCTGAATAGATAGTTTGAAGAAGGAAATAATAAGATAAAGTAAGAGATCTTACTTTCCAGTACAGAACAAGAAATGCTTAAACCCCTTAAACATCTCCAGAGAAGGTGAATCAACCCCCTCCCTGGGCAGAATCTGCCACTGCCCAATGACCCTTTCTGTGAAATATTTTTCCCTAGTGTCCATCCTGAACCTCCCCTGGTGGAGCTTGAGGCCATTCCCTCTCGTCCTGTCCCCTGTCCCTTGGCAGAAGAGCCCAGCTCCCTCCTCTCCACAACCTCCTTACAATCAACAGGTTGGGCCAAGAAATCTGATATGGACAATCTAACCTAATAAGAGGTTTGGGATAGGCCATGAATCTGAGGAGCCAGAATGGCCTTGCCTCAGAAGAAATGGTATAAAAAACTGTATATTTTTTGACACAACGAGCACTTTGCTTCTTGTCAGAAGGAGGTGCTCCCATGACTGCAATAAATCGCGCTGCTTCACCAGCTGTGTGCCTCAGTTTACCTACTTGGAGCATTTCTCACAACAGCTGCGGGTGAGCAGCCAGCACCTCACAGACTCATAGAATCACTGGGTTGGAAAAGACCTTTGAGATCGAGCCCAACCGCTCCTGCCCACCACGAACCATAAATCCCGTCCCCAGGCAACTCACCGTCGGGGCTCTCTGAAGGCGCCAGCAGGTCCTCATTGCGGCTCACCTTCTGCTGCACCTTCATGCGGGCCAGCTCGGCCTCCAGGCGGGCTCGGTGCCGCCGCACCAGCGCCTGCCAGCGCCCCCCACACCGCAGCCCCTTGCCGAAGAGCAGGTCGTACACCAGCACCTGCGGGAGCCAGCGGGATAAAAGCAGTTACCGTTACAAAAAAAATAAACGGAATATTTTGATTTGTACTCAGCACTAGTGAGGCCGCTCCTCGAATCCTGTGTTCAGTTGTGGGCCCCTCAGCACGAGAAGGATGTTGAGGTTCTGGAGCGAGTCCAGAGAAGAGCAATGAAGCTGGTGAAGGGGCTGGAGAACAAGAGGAGTGGCTGAGAGAGCTGGGGGTGTTTATCCTGGAGAAGAGGAGACTGAGGGGAGACCTCATTGCTCTCTGCAACTCCCTGAAAGGAGGTTGTGGAGAGGAGGGAGCTGGGCTCTTCTGCCAAGGGACAGGGGACAGGACAACAGGAAATGGCCTCAAGCTCCACCAGAGGAGGTTCAGGCTGGACATTAGGAAAAACTATTTCACATAAAGGGTCATTGGGCAGTGTCAGAGGCTGCCCAGGGAGGGGGTTGGGTCACCTTCCCTGGAGGTGTTTAAGGGACGGGTGGATGAGGTGCTGAGGGACATGGGTTAGTGTTTGATAGGAATGGTTGGACTCGATGATCCGGTGGGTCTCTTCCAACCTGGTTGTTCTATGACTCTACGATTCTATGATTTAACCTAAAGCAGAGTTCAGTTTCATCTAAGTAATTGTGTTGCTTGAAAGTCAGACAGGACATCACTCTGACAACATGTTTTTTACAGCATGTTTACTTGTTCTTTTGGAAATGATATCGTCCGGTGCTCAGTGTGATCTGTGCTGACCAGAGGTGTCTCCTGCTCCTTCAGGAAGTCGCTACTATTACAAAAAGTGGACTATTTTTGATTTAGAGTTCAGTTTCATCTCCCTAACTATTTTTCAAACAGGGCGTTTTCTTTCAAGCAGTGTTTTTCCAGCCACTGCTCATTCTTTGGAGATGGTAACACCTTGTGTTCGGTGGGATCTGTGCTGAACCGAGGGGTCTCCTGTAACCACCTGTGTTTGGGGTCTTTCCCCATCTCAAGTGCAAGGTCAGGCAGAGCTGGCTCCAAAGCTCCAAATTAGCAAGAGCTTTGACTGGTGTGAAGTTCACAATAAACATTAAAATTAGACCTTGGAAGGCAATAGAATGGGTGTGAGATTTCGGGGAAAACATATCTGTGTGCATGAAAGTGGAAATTTCTTCTGTCCCAGCTCTTGTCTGGCTGCACACGACGGATGGAGATCACTGCCTCGTGCTGCCCAGGCCTGATGCTCACTATCTAAAATTCCAAAATGAGTCTTGGAGAGTCAATTCACTGGCATTTTGGTATCAGGAGCCACTCCCCAGCCCCCCATTACCTTGGCAAGCTGCGGGGACAGCTTCTTCTCGGCCTGCAGCAGCGCGGAGCCTGCCAGCAGCTTCTCGAGCACCGGGGCGAAGCGCAGCGTCTCGCACACCAGGGCGTACAGCGGGCGGATGCGCTGGGGGCACAGGGCGAGACGTCAGCCCTGGGGCTGAGACTCCAGCTCTGTCCCTGACCCCTCCTCCTCTCTGGCCCTCCTCTTCCTCTCTAACCCCGACCCCCTTTCCCTCATCCCTAAGCCCATTCCCCTTGAGCCTGACCCTCCTCCTCTCCCTCATCCCCACTTCCCTCCCTGACCCCCCTTCTCCTCCTTTGACCTCCTTCCTTCTCCTTGACCACTTCCATCATCTCTGAGCCCCTTCCCCTCCTCCTTGAACCCCCTCCTCCTCCTCCCTGACCCCTCTCCTCTTCTTTGACCCCCTTCCCTGTCCCTGACCTCCCTCCCCTTGAGCTTGACACCTCCTCCTCCTCTCAGACCCTCTTCCTCCTCCCTGACCCCCCTCCTCTTCCCTAACCCCCACTCCTCCTCCTCCCTATCCCCTTCTCCTCTTCCCTGACTCCCTCTTCCTCCTCCCTGTCCCTTCTCTCCTCCTCCCTGATCACTTCTCCTCCTCCCTAATCCCCTCCTCATCCTCCCTGACCCCTTCTCCTCCTCCTCCTCCCTGTCCCCCTCCTCCTCCTCCCTGTCCCCTTCTCCTCCTCCTCCTCCTCCCTGTCCCTTCTCCTCCTCCTCCCTGTCCCCCTCTCCTCCTCCTCCCTGTCCCCCATCCTCTTCCCTGACCCCCTTCTCCTCCTCCTCCCTGTCCCCTTCTCCTCCTCCTCCTCCTCCCTGTCCCTTCTCCTCCTCCTCCTCCTCCCTGTCCCTTCTCCTCCTCCTCCTCCCTTTCCCCTTCTCCTCCTCCTCCCTTTCCCCTTCTCCTCCTCCTCCTCCCTTTCCCCTTCTCCTCCTCCTCCCTTTCCCCTTCTCCTCCTCCTCCCTTTCCCCTTCTCCTCCTCCTCCCTTTCCCCTTCTCCTCCTCCTCCTCCCTTTCCCCTTCTCCTCCTCCTCCCTTTCCCTTCTCATCCTCCCCCCTTTCCCCTCCTCCTCCTCCTCCCTGTCCCCCTCCTCCTCCCTTTCCCCTTCTCCTCCTCCTCCTCCCTTTTCCCTTCTCCTCCTCCCTGTCCCCTTTTCCTCCTCCTCCCTTTCCCCTCCTCCTCCTCCTCCCTGTCCCCTCCTCCTCCTCCCTGTCCCCTTCTCCTCCTCCCTGTCCCCTTCTCCTCCTCCCTGTCCCCTTCTCCTCCTCCTCCCTGTCCCCTTCTCCTCCTCCCTGTCCCCTTCTCCTCCTCCTCCTCCCTGACGCCCTCCTCTCCCTTATCCCCCTCCTCTCCCTTATCCCCCTCCTCCTCCTCCATGACCCCCTTTCTCCTCATCCCTGACCGCCCCCTCTCCCCTCACCGGGAAGCCGCTGTTGTACACGAGGCCCTTGACGCTGCCCTGTCCCTGCTCCAGGCCCTGCAGGACGGCGGCGGCCGCGCTGTGAAGCGCCATCTTGGGCCACGTGCGCGGGGCCACCCGGGGAGGGCGGCAGGGGCGGGGACCACGGATGGAGGGGGCGTGGCCTAGAGCGAAGGGGGCGTGGTCTCGCCTAGAGCGCGCTCCCCGCTCCGCCCCCTCCAGGTCCCGCCCCCCTCGCGTGCGCGAGGGGGGCGGGACCTGGAGGGGGCGGAGCGGGGAGTCCTCCCGTCCAGCAGGCGGCGCGCGAGGGCTGGGGGAGGCGGGAAATGGGGATGGGGATGGGGGAAGGAGGAATAGGTAATAGGGAGTGGGAAATAGGGGATGGGAATGGGGAAGGGGGAAGGAGGAATAGGGAATGGGGATGGGGGAAGGGGGAATGGGGATGGGAAGGGGGAATCACAGAATCACAGAACAACCAGGTTGGAAGGGACCCATCGGATCTTCTAGTCCAACCATTCCTATCAAACACTAAACCAAGTCCCTCAAGACCTCATCCACCCGTGTCTTAAGCACCTCCAGGGAAGGTGAATCAACCACCTCCCTGGGCAGCCTATTCCAATGCCCAATGACCCTCTGCGTGAAAAACCTCCTCCTAATCTCCAGCCTAAATCTCCCCTGGTGGAGCTTGAGGCCATTCCCTCTCGTCCTGTCCCCTGTCACTTGGGAGAAGAGCCCAGCTCCCTCCTCTCCACAACCACCTTTCAGGTACTTGTAGAGAGTAATGAAGGAGGAATAGGGAATGGGGAATAGGGAATGGGGGAAGGAGGAATAGGTAATAGGGAGTGGGAAATAGGGGATGGGAATGGGGAAGTGGGAATAGGGAATGGGGATGGGAATTGGGAAGTGGGAATAGGGATGGGGAGTAGGGGATAGGGATGGGGAATAGGGGATGGGAATAGGGAATGGGGATGGGGAAGAAGGAATAGGTAATGGGGAATAGGGGATGGGGGAAGGAGGAATAGGTAATAGGGAATGGGGAAGGTGAATGGGGGAGTGGGAGTAGGGAATGGGGAATAGGGGATGGGGATGGGGGAAGGAGGAATAGGTAATAGGGAATGGGGAAGGTGAATGGGGAAGTGGGAGTAGGGAATGGGGATGGGGGAAGAAGGAATAGGTAATGGGGAATAGGGGATGGGGATGGGGGAAGGAGGAATAGGTAATAGGGAATGGGGAAGGTGAATGGGGAAGTGGGAATAGGGAATGGGGATGGGAAGGGGGAATGGGGAAGGTGAATGGGAAGTGGGAAAATAGGAGATGGAGAATAGAGAATCGGGATGGGGATGGGGGAAGGAGGAATAGGTAATAGGGAGTGGGAAATAGGGGATGGGAATGGGGAATAGGGAATGGGGATGGGAATGGGGAAGGTGAATGGGGAAGTGGGAATAGGGAATGGGGAAGGTGAATGGGATAGTGGGAAAATAGGGGATGGGGGAAGGAGGAATAGGGAATGGGAAATAGGGGATGGGAATGGGGAATGGGAACTGGAATGGGGATGGGAATGGGGAAGGTTAATGGGGAAGTGGGAATAGGGAATGGGGAAGTGGGAAAATATGGGATGGGGAATAGGGAATCAGGATGGGGCTGGGCAAAGGAGGAATAGGTAATAGGGGATGGGAATGGGGAATCGGGAAGGGGGAATAGGGAATGGGGATGGGAAGGGGAATGGGGATATGGAATGGGAAGGGGGAATAGGGAATGGGGATGGGAAGGGGAATGGGGATATGGAATGGGAAGGGGAATGAGAAATAGGGAATGGAAGTGGGGAAGGGGGAATAGGGAATGGGGATGGGAAGGGGAATGAGGAATAGGGGATGGGAATGGGAAGGAGAAGGAAGATGGGGAAAAGGGGAAAGGAGTGGGAAACAGAGAATGGGGAATAAAGAATGGAGAACAGGGCTCCAGGATAGCTGAGGAAGGGCTCTGGATCAGGGAGGGCAGGGAGCAGACAAGGGGGAACAGTTTTGAGCTGCAAGAGGGGAGATTGAGATGAGATCTTAGGCAGAAATGTTTTGCTGTGAGGGTGGGGAGGCCCTGGCCCAGGTTGCCCAGAGCAGTGGTGGCTGCCCCATCCCTGGAGGGGTTCAAGGGCAGGTTGGATGGGGCTTGGAGCCCCTGATGCAGTGGGAGGTGTCCCTGCCCATGGCAGGGGTGGCACTGGATAGACTTGTGACCCAAACCATTCCATGATTCTGTGATCAGCAGCTGAGCAGCAGGAATGCTGCAGAATCCAGGTTCTGCTGAGTTTGACTGATGGGTGAGGGATGGGGTGGGCGCTGCTGCTCCTTCCCATACCTGAGGGCTGGAAGGGTGCAAGAACCCTGTGTGAAGCCACATTTGGGTGCCTCGGTTTGGCAGAGACACCTCACATGCAGGAACAAAGATTTACCCTGGGAAGAGAATATTTTTTGTCCCAGGCTCTCTTCATTCAGCACAGCGCTGCTGAGGGGCTTGGTGCCAAGCCCAGAAGGGGTCCTGGTGGCTCTCTGCAGTCAGCAGGACAGACAACGTGCCGTGCAGTACCGGGAGCTGCTGGCCTGGTGTCCTGCCCAGCTCTCCGTGCCCAGGACTCTCAGTGTCCATCCCTGCACAGCTGGATGCCCAGTGCCCTTCCCTGCACACTTCCTGGAAAGGCTGGTGTCCTCCTACTCCCCACCACGCAGCTGATGGATCTCTGCAGCTCCGTGCTTTGTCAACCCCGTGGCCCAGAGCCCTGCGGGCTCCTCAGAGACAGCACTGGTATCAGCCAGCTTGCCCAACACAAACTCTGTTTATTCAGAACAAAGATGCCAACAAAGACCCCTGGACGCTCACGGCTCATGTGTTTCAGCTCCTTTCCACAGGGAGATCTTCACAGGGCGGCTATTGGTTCAGCCTCCCAGGCTGGGGAATGGGGATTCCAAGGTTAAAACTGATCTTTTATGCTCTTAGGGGAGAGGGGAAGGAGCTTCCTGTGCTGCTGAGCCTTCCTCTGCCATGCCACAGCCTCCGCTGCAGGACAACCCTGCACGCAGCAGGACTTGGCTTCGGGCACAGCCCTCCCCGGCCACAGCCTCACCCCACCGGCTCAGCTACAGCTTCGTTGGCTCCTCGGGAGCACGGCTGGTTGGCACTCGGGGGTGCTGGCTGGCAGCGGGTGTGGGAAGGATGATGGGGGGTGAGTAAGGCCCTCGCTCGGGCCAGCACAGGTCCACGATGGGATAGAGCTGGCCCTGGAACTCCGCCTGGAAGGTGTAGATGGGGCTGAGCTCATCAGGATTGTCAGCGTTGTAGAAGGTCAGCTCACCCTTCTCGTAGTGCAGGTAGATGCCGATGCGCTGGGGCCGGTTGGTCAGCGGCAGGGTGGCCCGCGGGGTGCTGAAAGCCTCGTAGACCTTCCCTTCCTTCAAGCCAATGAGCCACACGCCATTCTCGGGAGACTTGCTGAGCTTCCCTTTGCGACTGACCGTGCCCTTGATGATGCCCACGCGCCAGTGGTTCCTGGTGCCCACGATCACCTCCCAGTAGTGCTGGCCGCAGGAGAAGCCCTTGCAGGTGAGGATGCAGTTGCTGGAGTCAAAACGCTTGGGGTTGCTGTCCCGACGCTGGAAGAGCCCACACTGCACCACCGTGTCGCCCTTGAAGAGCTCCAGGAGGGGATGCGCTGTCACCGGATCCAGCTTCAGCGTCTCCGGAGCTAAAAGGAAAGTACACAGGCCCCAGGCACGTGAGTGGACAGGGGTCTGGCACAGCTGGACAGGCTGGTACTGCCGGACCCTCAGTGGCTGGAGCAGAGCGTTACGCCAGAGAAGGCTGCTGCTGTGAGACACAGGTGGCCATGGCCCCAGGAGCTCTGCTTGGGACAAGGAGCACACAAGCAAAGAGCGAGACGGAGGCTGGGGTGGCACGAGGCTGGCTGAGCCAGGGCAGGTCAGTACCTGGCAGGACCCGGCGGTGCAGGCGCTTCCACACAGTCATCTTGATGTCATCTTGGTGGAAGCAGGGCTTAAAGGACACTGGGTTGAAGATGCCATCACTGGGGTGCAAGCTGGGCAGCTCTGACCTGGAAAGAAACGGCAGCCGTGACGCGGGAGGTGGAAGTGGTGTGACCTCACCTGGCTGCTGTGTGTGACGGAGCCAGAGGTGCCTCACCAGCTGCTCCTGCTCTCTCCTGGGGCTGAGCACACAGCTGTGGCCCTGGCTCTCCATCTCAACAGCAGTGCCCCTGCGAGGCTGCCCCAGCATTGCTGGGATGCCCACTGGCCTGGGAACTCCAGCGCTGGTGCGGAGGCACTGCCAGCTCCAGTGATGCTCTTTGCTGCTGGGTTCCACCACTCACCTGAACTGGGAGGAGCCGTATTTCTGGAAAACACAAGAGAAAGAGAGAGTTGGTGGTGGGAGACTGACAGAATGCAGCTCCTCTGCATGGTGACAGCAGCACATGTCCGTGCCCTGGGCTGGAGATGTCAGGGCTCTCCTCTCCTGGGACAGCTAAGGGAGTTGCCTCTCGGGGAGGTCAGGTCTCTCCCATCAGGTGAAGGCCTGGCTGGGCAGAGGGCACCTACATCATCTTTCTCATGGCTCTTGGTGAGGGTCCTCCTGCCCAGGGCAGCAGGCTGACTGTCCCTGCCTTCACTAGAGAGTGTGCTCACCCGGACAAAATCAAGCTGACTCTCGTTGCTGAGCGCCTCCAGAGAGCTCTGCATCTCCTTAAGCCTCTGCAGGGCATCTGACGTCTGCCTGACCTGGGACTCAATGGAGGTGATGAGCTGGGATGCCTTCCCCTCGATACTCTCCAGGAAGGTGGCCTTCTCCTCGTCGATGTACCTGTGCAGCTCCTGGAACTCCTTCCGGATCACCCACTTGAAGACATCCGCCTCATTCTGCCAGGAGACAGCGAGCAGCCATGAGGGGCTCCCTTGCTCCACCCAATTTTGGTTTCACAGATGCCACCAGCAATGTCAATGTGTCCCACCAAGCCGCCTTCAGCTGGCTTTTCAAATAAAGAATCATAGAATAACCAGGTTGGAAGAGACCCACCGGACCATCGAGTCCAACCATTCCTATCCTATTATCATTCCTAAATGAAGAATTCGACTTAGCACAGTTTGAGCAGCTCTCTGCAGCAGGATAGTTTCATCCTGCTGTCCTCAGCAGCTCACAACCTTGCCCTACCCCTCTCCTCCCCCAGGTTTTGGGTTCCCGATGTCCCAAGCAGCTTCATGACAGCCTTGAAAGAGCTCTCGGATCCTCTGCTCCCAGGGGACATCCTGTGAACTGGGCTAAGGTGAGAGAAGAGTAGAGCTCCACTTTCATTTGGCTTGAGCTGTTCTGAGGAGCTTCGCTGGGAAGCTTTGGCCTCAGAAGGGATGACAAGAGGTCCCTTGAGGACATCTAGAGGGTGGGAAGTGGACACACAGCTAAACCAGGCATAAACTTGACACGGAACCAGTGGTGTTGCTCTGACTGGGAAGCCTGCTCTGAGTGGGATCCCTTCCACCTCTGATCTCCCCACCTCTGAGGACTTTTAGTTCTCATCTCTGACTGCTGCTCTTGCCTGGATGCTCTCCCAGGGCTACATCACCCTTCCTGAAAACAGGTCTGTGTTTAATCCCTGAGCTTTGTGGAGAAAACAAACCACAGGGAACAGAATGGAAGATAAAGGCTTTAAATGGGAAGGGGGAAGGTTTAGATTAGACATTAGGAAGAAATTCTCCATGATGAGGGTGGGGAGGCCTTGGCACAGCTCACCCAGGGAAGTTGTGAAGAAGACTGGGCATCTGGAGTATTGTGCCCAGTTCTGGAATCCCCAACATAAGAAGGACATGGAACTCTTGGAATGGGTCCAGAGGAGGCCATGAAGATATTCCAAGAGCTGGAGCACCTCTGCTATGAGGACAGACTGAGGGTTGGGGTTGTTCAGCCTGGAGAAGAGAAAGCTGTGGGGAGACCTTAGAGCAGCTTCCAGTGCTGAAGGGGGCTCCAGGAAAGCTGGGGAGGGACTTTTTACAAGGGCCTGGAGTGATTGGGTGAATAGGGGGAATAGCTTTAAAGCTATTATAAACTAGACATTAGGAAGAAATTCTTGATTAGGGTTCAAGGCCAGGTTGGATGGGGCTTGGAGCCCTTGATCCGGCGGGAGGTGTCCCTGCACATGGAAGGGGGTTGGAGCTGGATGGGCTTTGAGGTCCCTTCCATCCCAAACCATTCCACGATTCTACAAGCCCTATCCAGTGGATGAAGGAAGTGAGGGAGAGGAGTAGTGGAGGCAAACTGTGGAGACCCACGAACAGGAGTTGTTCCAGAGGCTGTGTGGGATGCACAGACTCCCTTTGCACTCACTGCGATGCGGCTTTTGTTGTTGATGAGCTTGTTGAAGTGTTCGTCCAGGTTCCTCTTGTATTGCTGGACATCAGTCAGCAGCACAGACAGCTCCTCCTGAAAAGACACCACCTCTGTGGCAGCCTCCTCCATCACAGGCAGTGCTTGCCAGCCCCTCTGAGGGCTTCTCACCCTGAGAAGCTACATTCTCCTGAGCTTTCTCTAAGCCTTTTGGGGACCTGTGTATCCTGATGCCCTTCGCCCTCTTGATCTGGAGGATTTGGGGTTGCCAGAGAAAGCAGAGAAATTCTGGGCACTGCCGACCACGTCCTCTCGCCAGGAGCACCACATCTGCATGTCCATTCCCAGCCGTCCATATCTCACACCCTGTGGTTGCTCTGCACCAGGCGAAGCGGGTGGCAAGCACCTGCAGAGCAGCACCAGACTGCTGGCACCCTCATAGCACCGGTGCCGCGAGCCTGGCCAGGGCTGCAGTGTTTCTGGTGCCTCCTGCTCTTATCTCAGCCGTGTCAGGAGTGGAGGGGACGGGTGGCCCTTTGCTTTTCCATTCCTGGGGCTTTCACGTGATGCTGGGCAGAGGACGCCGGCTGTTTACTCTGCCTGGCTAGAGCTTCTGTTTCCCCACCTCCCAGCTCTCGTGTGGCACCTCGTCTCAGCCCTTATCTCTAGGCTCTTTGATGGTGATTAAAAACAGTCTTGAAAGGCCCTGCCGACACTCCCTGACCCCCTGCTCTCCCAACCACGCTTCAGTCATCAAAACCATGAGCCCTCTCAGCCGGGGACGTGCTCAGCCTGAGAAAGAGCTGCTCCCCAGACCATGAGCTCTACCCCAGGTGTGGCTGCTCTGTGGGACTGTTCTCCCCACCCTGGCATCATCTCTGGAGTGTCATTTGAAGGAGAAGGGATATTTGGCCAGCAGAGCACTGCAGGTGCCGTAACCCCCAGCCCAGGAGCCCTGGCTGGCTCTGCCTGCTCACCTTCATCCGGCAATACGCGGTGGAGATGGGGGTGATCTTGTGCTGGCGGTGGTTGCCGATGGTGCCACACAACCCGCAGATCACCTCTTGGTCAGCCTCGCAGAAGAGGCTGAGGGGGTTGTGGTGTGTCGGGCAGGACTCTGGGGTGGCCTCTGCCTCGCCTCGGCTCTGCAGCGCCTCGATGACACGGGCCAGCGTGACGTTGGGTGGCGAGGCACTGCAGTCCACGGTTTGGCGGCACACGGGGCACAGGAACTGCCTGTCCAGCTCTTCAGAGAGTGACACCACGCAGGACTTGCAGTACGAGTGCCCACACTGCAGCATCAGGGGCTCCTTGAAGACCTCCAAGCAGACAGGACAGAGGAGCTGGTCCTCTAGGTCGTCGATGCTCATCTTGCGAGCCATCCCACCCCCTTCCCATGCAGATGTGGCTGGGGAAACACGAGTGGGAGATCAGTCCTGTTTCAAGAGTAAAATAAGCAGAGATGAGTGAAGACAGAGCTCAGCACCTGGGGAAGGTGAAACAGAGAGACCTCCATGCCCCAGCAGCAACACAAACTCATTGTTAGGCTCCACGTGAAGTCTGAGTTGCTTGTTTTAACCCAGGCTGGGTTTGGGCTCTGGAGATTTGAGCTCCCACCCAGCCATGCCTGCTGGATCTGCCTATGTTGTCAAAAGCCACCACCAAGCTGTTCCCACCAGGAGCCTTCGCCTGGCAGGACTGTTGGCCGCAGCCTGCATGAGGGCAGCTCTGCCCATCTGGAAGGGCTGGAGACAGAGCCGAGAGGGAGATTCTGCTCAAAAATTACAATATTAACCCTGGCTTGTATGACTAGAACACCTCCCCTAAAAGGAGAGGCTGAGGGAGTTGGGGTTGTTCAGCCTGGAGAAGAGAAGGCTGTGGGGAGACCTCAGAGCACCTTCCAGTGCTGAAAGGGGCTCCAGGAAAGCTGGGGAGGGGCTCTGGAGCAGGGAGAGCAGGGAGAGGACTAGAGGGAACAGTTTTGAGCTGCAAAAGGGGAGATTGAGGTGAGATCTTAGGAAGAAATGTTTTGCTGTGAGGCTGGGGAGGCCCCGGCCCAGGTTGCCCAGAGCAGAGGTGGCTGCCCCATCCCTGGAGGGGTTCAAGGGCAGGTTGGATGGGGCTTGGAGGCCCTGATCCAGCAGGAGGTACCCCTGCCCAGGGCAGGAGTTGGAACTGGCTGGGTTTTGAGGTCCCTTTCAATCCAAACCATTCCATGATTCTATAATTCCTACAGATATCTTTGGCTCATTGTCTCGGCCACTCTCAGGACTGGTGTTAGCTACAGCGACGTGTCCAAGCAAAAACAGGAGGAAATAGCAAAGAGCATTTTTACCTCAGGGCAGGGACAACCACCACACAGTAAATACCTGTGAGGCCGGACTCCACCGATAGGAGGTTTGGGAAGCTGAGGCACAGCACGCAGGGCTGCGGCTGCACATTAACTCCCTGCAATACTCTGCAGTCTCAACACTCAGGGCCAGAACCCCCAAAAGACTGAGCCCAAATCCCTGCCTCTCCAGCCAGACCTGAGGGTTCACATGAGCAGCCTGTGGAGCTCTAAGGTCTGTGCAGCATTGCCCTCCCTCCCAGCACTGTGGGACAGAACTGCCAAAGTCCCAGGAAAGTCAAAATCATGACCCAAAGGTGAATAAAATAAATACCAAGTCACAGACTGTCCCTGAGGAAATGAGAGGCTGTGACCTGAGCTCAACTTCTATAGCGAATTTCTATAGGAACCTCGTGAACCAAGGGAAAGTTCAACATCAGCCTGTGACCTACCAGACAGTGCAGAACCCTGCACAGGGAACCACAGGATCATGGAATCATAAAGGTTGGAAAAGCTCTCTAAGCTCATCCAGTCCAACCATCAACCCAACCCCACCGTGCCTGCTAAGCCATGTCCCCAAGTGCCACGGCCACGTGTTTTTTAACCCCATCAGGGATGGAGACTCCACCACTGCCCTGGGCAGTCTCTGCCAGGGCTTCACCACTCTTTCAGTGAAGATATTCTCCCCTATATCCAACCTAAACCTCTCCTGGCACAACTTGAGGACCTTTCCTCTCATCCTATCACTTGTTACTTCAGAGGAGTAACTTCAGCCCATGAACATCAGTGAGCTGCTCCCTCTGCTCATGCAGAAACACCTCCTGGAGACCCCAGTAACACTGTGTTTGACACATGACTCACGTGCCTTGTGCTGCTTTGTCCCAGCCCTGGCTCAGGCTCTGCTCATCCCAGTGCACTGGATCTGATGGACGTCACTCAGTTTCTCCTGATGAAGCTGAAGACTTCAACCCCACTGGAGGGGTGGATGGGGCAGGTGGTGGGACCGGTGGCCCCTCCACTGGACAAGGAGCCAAACTGACCTCCTCCAGCAGCCTCAACCCTGCCAGGGATCTCCCTTCTCACCAAGGAGAGACCAGGCAGCCTCTTGTCCTCCTCTCCTGCTCCGAGGAGCGTGACACACCCCCGCCAAGGGCTGCCCACCACCGCGCAGGTACAGGCACACACGTCTTATGACTGCATGGAGCTGTGATAAGAGCCAGCCGTGTTTGCCTCCCAGAGCAGCCAGTCTCCGAGCCCACTGGGGTTCCACTCTTCTGTGCTGCCTGGGGCAGCAGAAACATTCTGACCAAGACACAGCCTTAACAACTAAAGCACTTTCATAGATTCACAGAATGGTTTGGGTCGGACAGGACCTTAAAGCCCATCCCAGGGTGCAGTTCTGGGCACCATAGGATAAAAAGGATCTAAAGCTGCTGGAGAGCATCCAAGAGGAGGGCACGGATTTAGGGAAGGTTTGGAGGGGAAGAGTGTGAGGAGCAGCTGAAATCCCTGAGTCTGTTCAGCCGGGAGGAGACTAAGGGGAGACCTCATTGCGCTCTGCAGTTTCCTCACACGGGGAGGAGGAGGAGCAGGCGCTGAGCTCTTCTCTCTGGGCACCAAGGAGAGGAGCCAAGGGAATGGCAGGAAGCTGTGCCAGGGGAGGGTTGGGTTGGACATGAGGAGAAGGTTCTTCCCCCAGAGGGTGGTGGAGCCCTGGAACAGCTCCCAGGGCAGCAGTCATGGCACCAAGGCTGACAATATTCCAGAAGCGTTTGTTAAAGTCCCTCAGCTCCACAGTGTGAATGTTGCGGTTGCCCTGAGCTGGACTCAATGAGCCTTGTGGTGTCCTTAGCCAGCAGAGCCTCAGCCAACCCTGCAGAGCGCAGGCTCAGGGCCAGAAGATGAGGTTGTGGCTCCTACTCAGCCTGGGGGTCTCTCAGCTGCAGTCAACCTGGGATCGCAGCTCCCAGGATCCTGGTGGGCAAGGTCAGAGTCTGGCAGGCCCAGCCTGGATCTCCCAGAGGGACAAGGCACCCAGAGAGGCTGCTGTGCAAGGACAAGGCTGCTGTGCAAGTGACAAGCAGAACCAGGACTCTATAACTTATAAAGTAGGTATGTTTTTTCAGCTCTGAGATGCACGGGAGAATTATTTCTCCAAAACAACATGCATGTCCATCTTGGCAACTTGTCTTGGCTTTATACAGTGAACTGTTACATATTCCAAAAACGCCTGTAAATATTCATAACCTTTCGCTGCTTCTTGGCTTGTATCAGAAATGGTGTGACCAGCAGGGCCAGGGAGGTTCTTCTCCCTCTAGACTCAGCACTGGTGAGGCCGCTCCTTGAATACTGTGTTCAGTTCTGGGCCCTTCAGCCACAAGAAGGATGCTGAGGCTCTGGAGTAAGTCCAGAGAAGAGCAACGAAGCTGGTGAAGGGGCTGGAGAACAGGCCCTATGAGGAGCGGCTGAGAGAGCTGGGGTTGTTTAGCCTGGAGAAGAGGAGGCTGAGGGGAGACCTCATTACTCTCTACAAGTACCTGAAAGGAGGTTGTGGCGAGGAGGGAGCTGGGCTCTTCTCCCAGGGGACAGGGGACAGGACAAGAGGGAATGGCCTCAAGCTCTGCCAGGGGAGATTTAGGCTGGAGATTAGGAGGAAGTTTTTCACACAGAGGGTCATTGGGCATTGGACTAGGCTGCCCAGGGAGGGGGTTGATTCCCCTTCCCTGGAGGTGTTTAAGGCACGAGTGGATGAGGTCTTGAGGGACTTGATTTAGTGTTTGATAGGAATGGTTGGACTAGAAGATCCGATGGGTCCCTTCCAACCTGGTTGTTCTGTGATTCTATGATTCTTATTATAATGAGTTTGAGAAGAGTCTTCTTCCCATTTGTCTTCTCAGGGATGAAGTTGATTGTCTTAACTTTCTTTAACTTCAATCTGTGTCCATGTTCTCCGAATCCCTGACATCCTTGTCAGTATTCTGCTCTTATCACAGCTCCAGATGACTTGTCCTTCTTATCAGAAATCTTCTAGAAATCTTCTATGTAAAGGCTTATAGAAATATCTTGCTCTAGCTGAACAACTGTCTTCCAGTGTATTCTTTAAGTGTGAGCAGCTTCTACTCTGCTATTCTTTAAGTGCCAGTTGCTTTGGCTAAATTATTACTATCCTGTTTGCCCTTAAGCATTAGTCTTCTTTGTGCTTATTTTGAACTGACTAATTGCTAAGAGGCTAAACAATTGTCATCCTGTTCATCAATTTTTAATTCACCTAGATGTGTATCACAAGGAGGAGGCTGCTGTACAAAGAGAGGCTGCTGTGCAAGGTGGAGGCTCCTGTGCAAGGAGGAGGCTGCTACACCCTGTCAGTTACACCCAGGATATTTTCTGAAGCACTGAAGTGAGTCAAAAAATTCTTCACAGAAAGGGTCATTGGGCACTGGCAGAGGCTGCCCAGGGAGGGGGTTGAGTCCCCTTCCCTGGAGGGGTTTAAGGGATGGTTCTGTTAGCATCGGTGTGACAATAAACACATAACACTCTTGTGAGGGTTATATGTTGGTGCTTTATTGGGGGGCCCCCCCAGGGATCAGGGAATGGTTTCGCAAATCTGATCCCCCGACACTGTTATAGCTCGACTGATATTTATTCTCGTGAGGTTTCGCAATCTAATGTTTATTCAACAGGTTACATCATTGTCCAATGCATATGTATATTTCGATGACTTCATCCGCAAGTTTTTTATCAGCTCTTACTGCGCTTGCGTACCTCCTTCTGGTGGTCGTGAAGAGGAAGGTTCCTTCATCATCCTCAGGGGAAAAATAGTTTTTTATTGTGAACTTTTTACCTTTCTTCTTTTGGGCATTGTCCAACATGAATTTACTGCCAATTTCCTTCTATCTCTGCTTTAATTAACTCTAGTTTGATAGACTCCATTCTTATCTTGCTACTTGAGTGATTTACGGTCTCCTGTTTTAACAAAGTGCTGTTAGTGTTATCTTGTTAGCATTCCTAAGTAACTAGCACCTTTTCCTACAACACTAGGTTTTAAGATTTCTTGCAACTTTTAAAACTACTACATACATTTAAATCATTTCTTTTCTTGATTTGCAACTAATTCAAACTACTGTATAAAGTTTTAGATTCTTGCTCCAACAGTTGGACGAGGTGTTGAGGGACATGGGTTAGTGATTGATGGGAATGGTTGGACTCGATGGTCCAGTGGGTCTCTTCCAACCTGGTGATTCTATGATTCTATGATTCTATGAGGCTGCTGGCCCCACAGAGGCTTCTGCCCCAGCAGGGCAGGGGCCGGCGGACTACATCCCCCAGGGTGCACCGGGAGGTCACGTGACAGAGCTCAGGGCCCGCCCATTGGCTGTCAGCCGCGCGAGACGGCGTGTCTTCCCCTGGCGCCCGGCGCGTACCGCGATTGGCGGGCAAGGTGCGGCCCTTGGCGGGAAGCTCGCGGCACGTCGCGCGCGCGGTGGGCAATGGAGTCGAGGGAATGGATTGTGGAGGAACCGATCCCGTTCCCGGCCATGGCCGAGGCCTGTGACCTGACCGGCGACGGCGGCGTGCGCAAGGCCGAGCTGCGCCCCGGCAGCGGGGTGGCTGTGCCGCCGGATGCCTCCGTGGCAGGTACAGTCGGGGCAGCGCTCGGCATCACTGCCTCGGCTCCTGCCCTGGGGCTGAGGGCAGGGGCTGAGCTGCACCTACAGGGTTGACATCAGCGGCTCCCCTGGGGCCTGGCAGTGAGTGACCTGCTGGACACCTCACACCCTTGGGAGCACAGAGCGCAGCTCACAGCCCAGAGACCTGTGTCCTGGCAGTGGGACCAGCAGGGAGGGAGGGGATTCTGCCCCTCTGCTTTGCTCTACTCTGCTCTGTGAGACCCACCTGGAGCCCTGAGTTCAGTTCTGGAGTCCTCAGCACAGGGAAGACATGGAGCTGTTGGAGCGAGGCCAGAGGAGGCCATGGGGATGATCCAAGGGCTGGAGAACCTCCTGTATGAGACCAGGCTGAGGGAGTTGGGGTTGTTGAGCCTGGAGAAGAGAAGGCTGTGGAGAGACCTTAGAGCAGCTTCCAGTGCTGAAAGGGGCTCCAGGAAAGCTGGGAAGGGGCTCTGAATCAGGGAGGGCAGGGAGAGGATGAAGGGAATGATTTTCTGCTGCAAGAGGGGAGATTGAGATGAGATCTTAGGGGGAAATGTTTTTCTGTGAGGGTGGGGAGGTCCTGGCCCAGGTTGCCCAGAGCAGGGGTGGCTGCCCCATCCCTGGAGGGGTTCAAGGGCAGGTTGGATGGGGCTTGGAGCCCCTGATCCAGTGGGAGGTGTCCCTGCCCAGGGCAGGGGTGGGACTGGATGACCTGTAAAGGTCCCTTCCAACACAAGCCATTCTGTGATTTTATTCTATGATCCTAAGTCAGGCTCTGGTGCTCGGCTGTGCCGCACCTCTGTGCAAGGCTCTTGCTTTGGGTCTCTATCCTTTGCTCTGTCTCTCATCTATGCTGGACCAGCAGGTCCAGGGAGGTGATTCTCCCTCTGGACTCAGCACTGGTGAGGCCGCTCCTTGAATCCTGTGTTCAGTTCTAGACCCCTCGGCACAAGAAGGACATTGAGGCTCTGGAGCGAGTCCAGAGAAGAGCAATGAAGCTGGTGAAGGGGCTGGAGAACAGGCCCTATGAGGAGCGTCTGAGAGAGCTGGGGATGTTTATCCTGGAGAAGAGGAGGCTGAGAGGAGACCTCATTACTCTCTACAACTACGTGAAGGGAGGTTGTAGAGAGGAGGGAGCTGGCCTCTTCTCCCAAGGGACAGGACAAGAGGGAATGGCCTCAAGCTCTGCCAGGGGAGATTTATGCTGGACGCTAGGAGGAAGTTTTTCACAGAAAGGGTCATTGGGCATTGGAATAGGCTGCCCAGGGAGGTGGTTGATTCCCCTTCCCTGGAGGTAAGACACAGGTGGATGAGGTCCTGAGGGACTTGGTTTAGTGTTAGATAGGAATGGTTGGACTAGAAGATCCAATGGGTCCCTTCCAACCTGGTTGTTCTATGATTCTATGATTCTTTCCATTCTGGGGAAACAAGTGAGGACAGAGCCTGTTGCAAAATACACCCTGAGCTTCTGACCCAGAGGTGTTCATGGGATGACACAGCCGTGTGCTTCGGGCTTCAGCATGAGAGCAGGACAGAAGCTGAAACAGCAATTGTGCTCTTTAGTCTTTCTGTTTCAGAGGCTGCTCTCCCTTATCAGTCTAGTAGCTCTTGGAATACTGTGTTTGACTTCTTGTGGCTGACAGATTAAGCGAAAGGGCATTTTGACCTTGAGAAATGCTGTATTTCCAGCTGTGTTCGTGGGACAGAGAAGTTTGAAGCTGAATGTGATTTCTGAAATGCAGGGCCCTGGTGTCAAAGGGAGCCTGTTACAGTAGGTTTTTGAACTGAGTAGGAATGGAAGTTACCTGCACAGCACTGAGGGGAGCGGAAGAGCTCAGAGGGGTGCATTTCCCTCATTGTTTCTTGTCCCAGGCCTGCAGCTTCAATTAGCAAAGGGTTGGATGGGGCTTTGAGCAATCTGATCCAGTGGGGGGTGTATCTGCCCGTGGCAGAGGGTTGGAACTGGTTGGGCTTTAAGTTCCCTTCTGACCTAAACCATTCCATGATTCTCTAATTGAGGCATTTTAATTTCTCCAGCTGACACTTACAGTTATTAAAAACATAAAATCGCATCTCAGTTAGGTGGGGACGGAGCCTGTGAAGCAGCTGGGTTGTTTGGTGATGATGTGAAGGCACAAGCCACTCAGCTGCTGGCTGCACCCAGGTTTTTGGTGTAAAACACAGGGTCATTTGTTCTGCCACTGCTGTTCTGCAACAGAGGGGAAAAAGAAAAGCAAGATAAATGGGTGGTGGTGCAAAACCAGCTGCCAATGTGAAATGAAATCAAACTCTTGCTTTTTTCTCTCTGCTTCTTGCTTTGGGCTGCGCAGTGAGGTACTCGGGGTACCTGGAGGACAGCGAGGAGCCTTTCTGCACAGCCGGCAACAAAAGGTTTCCTAGCCTGATAAAACTTGGGAAAGGTAGGTTTGAGCCTGGGGCTCTGAGGTGTGATCATTCAGACTCATCAGTTTAAATGCTGTTTGGAATCTCTGGATTATTTGGAGCATTTAAAGCTTATTAATGGAGTCCAGAAGCAGAGGTGATGGAGCTGATCACCCTCTGCCCCTCTCGCTGGCAGTGGGAAGTGGTGCATAAGCTTCTCCAGGGGAGATTTAGGCTAGAGATTAGGAGGAAGTTTTTCCGCACAAAGGGTCGTTGGGCATTGGAATAGGCTGCCCAGAGTCACCTTCCCTGGAGGTGTTTAAGGCACAGGTGGATGAAGTCTTGAGGGACTTGGTTTAATGTTTGATAGGAATGGTCGGACTCGATGATCCGATGGGTCTCTTCCAACCTGGTTGTTCTATGATTCTATGATTTTATGATAAGATGCTCCTTGAATGCTGTGTTCAGTTCTGGGCCCCTCACCACAAAGAAGGATGTTGAGGCTCTGGAGTGAGTCCAGAGAAGAGCAACAAAGCTGGGGAAGGGGCTGGAGAACAAGAGGAGTGGCCGAGAGAGCTGGGGGTGTTTATCCTGGAGAAGAGGAGGCTGAGGGGAGACCTCGTTGCTCTCTTCAACTTCCTGAAAGGAGGTTGTGGAGAGGAGGGAGCTGGGCTCTTCTCCCAAGGGACAGGGGAGAGGACAAGAGGGGATGGCCTCAAGCTCCACCAGGGGAGGTTTAGGCTGGACATTAGGAAAAAATTTTTTCCAGAGAGGGTCGCTGTCAGAGGCTGCCCAGGGAGGGGATTGATTCACCTTCCCTGGAGGGGTTAAAGGGACGGGTGGGCGAGGTGCTGAGGGACATGAGTTAGTGTTTGATGGGAATGGTTGGACTTGATGATCCAGTGGGTCTCTTCCAACCTGGTGAGTCTGTGATTCTATAAGCTCTTCAGGGCCACAGCTCTTTGTGGCTGTGGTGCCCATGTCCTTCATGGCTGTGGCACCCGTGCTCTTTGGGGCTGCGTTTGCCACCTGCCTTGACGCAGCTGCTTCTCTTGGAGTTTCTAAATCACCTGAGAGCAGACATCAGTGTTTCCCACGTGCTCAGTCCCACAGCAGACTGCCCCGATAATCCACAACAAGGACAGCTGATGGCTGGAGTCGCTGAGATATGAGCTACCCAGGGGTTTTTCCCTCCAGGCTTTAGGAGAAGTTGTTGTTTGGAGCCTGAGGGGCTTTTCCCAGCTTGCGATTCTTAGAATCATAGAATCATAGAACAACCAGGTTGGAAGGGACCCATGGGATCTTCTAGTCCAACCATTCCTATCAAACACTAAACCAAGTCCCTCAAGACCTCATCCACCCATCCCTTAAACATCTCCAGGGAAGGTGAATCAACCACCTTCCTCTTCTGATCTTTTGTTTCTCCCTGTGACAGACATCACGCTGAAGGGGCTGGAAATCGGCTTGCTGACCATGAAGAAGGGAGAGGTGTCCAAGTTTGTCTTCACACCTGAGTACGCCTACGGGCAGCAGGGCTGCCTTCCTAACATCCCTCCCTGCACTGCCGTCATGTTTGAAGTGGAGCTGCTGGACTTCATTGACTCGGCTGAATCTGACGCGTTCTTTGAGTTGTCTCCTGTGAGTTGCCTTAATAAGGGTTTTGGGCCTAAATCTGGAGGCTGAGCCTTTGTTCTCCTTCCTTCTTAGAATCATAAAACAACCAGGTTGGAAGAGACCCACCGGATCATTGAGTCCAACCATTCCTATCAAACACTAACCCATGTCCCTCAGCACCTCATCCACCCGGCACCTCCAGGGAAGGTGACTCAACCACCTCCCTGGGCAGCCTCTGACACTGCCCAATCACCCTTTCTGTGAAAAACTTCCTCCTAATGTCCAGCCTGAACCTCCCCTGGTGGACCTTGAGGCCATTCCCTCTCGTCCTGTCCCTTGGGAGAAGAGCCCAGCTCCCTCCTCTCCACAACATCCTCTCAGGGAGTTGCAGAGAGCAATGAGGTCTCCCCTCAGCCTCCTCTTCTCCAGGATAAACACCCCCAGCTCTCTCAGCCATTCCTCTTCTTCTCCAGCCCCTTCCCCAGCTTCATTGCTCTTCTCTGGACTCACTCCAGAGCCTCAACATCCTTCTTGTGCTGAGGGGCCCACAACTGAACACAGGATTCGAGGAGCAGTCTCACCAGTGCTGAGTCCAGAGGGAGAAGAACCTCCCTGGCCCTGCTGGTCACACCATTTCTGATCCAAGCCAAGATGCCATTGGCCTTCTTGGCCACCTGGGCCACTGCTGCCTCATGTTCAGTTGCTGTCAATAAACACCCCCAGGTCCTTCTCCTCCAGGCACTTTCCAGCCAGACTTCTCCTAGTCTGTAGCTGCTCAGGGTTGTTGTGCCCCAAGGGCAGGACCTGACATTTGGCCTTGTTAAACCTCCTGCCATTGGTCTCAGCCCATGGATCCAACCTGTTCAGATCTCTTTGGAGCCTCCCAACCCTCCAGCAGATCAACACTTCCACCCAGCTTAATGTCATCTGCAAATTTACTAAGGGAGCACTCGATGCCTTCATCCAGGACATTGAACAGGGCTGGACTCAGCACTGAGGCCTGGGGACACCGCTTCTCCTTGCCATGGTTCCTGTGTTCTGCGTTTTTAGCTCAGTGCAGGTGCAGTTATGCAGCCGCTGGGCCCTGGTGCAGCTCGGGCACCAGCAGATGCCCTCTGACACCACCTCTGTGCAGAGGGAGAAGCTGGGAGCTGCCTTTATTTGCTCCTTCGGACTGGAGGCAGCGGAACATTTATTTTCAGCTTTCCGGAAACTTCATGCTTTCACCAGAGGGCACCAGCTTCCCAGAGTTTCTCAGCAGGAGCAGGAACGAGCTGTGTATAAAATCCTCTTCAATCTGAAGCCTCCGAGTGCTCCCAGCCCCCTTTGACCCTGTTCCTCTGCTCTGCTCCTCGCTCTGTTCGTTCCCCCTTTCCCTGTAAAGGGCTCTGGGCTGGGGGTCAGCGCGTGGGGCGCAGGCAGCAGCCGGTAGGACTCGATGCTCCTGTGGGTCTTTTCCAACCTAGTGATTCTGTGGTGGGACAGGGCCTCATTCCCTCCTGCTGCTGCACTGGCTGTTGTTTCCACTCACAGCCCTCACCCCAAGAGGGCTCGTTCCCCTTTTTTGCCACCCAGTCTACCAAAAAATAAAAATCGAAGCAGAGATTTCCTACTGGGTTTGAAAGTTTGAATGAGCTCTATGAGCTCATTCAAACTTTCAAACCCAGTAGGAAATCTCTGCTTCGATTTTTAATTTTTGGGTTGGTTTGTTTCATTGGTTGATGCTTCACGCAGGTGTCGGGCTGGTTGTGCAGCCGCTGTGGGTGCGTCTCTCGGCTTGTTTTCGGTTATTGGAGCTGAAATTCAGGTATTTTCTTTCCGCAGAGGGAGCAGGATGCGCATCCGTTAGAAAAGGTGTTGGAAGTGGCAGGCACAGAGAGAGAGTTTGGTAACTACTTCTACCATCAGGAGCGGTTCCGGATTGCCAAGAACAGATACAAAAGGGTAGGACAGCAGAAAATCTGGGTTTTCTTTGTGAAAAGCGGTGAAAGCAGCCATGATTAAGCACAAAGCACAACAGGTGCAATATAGAGATCAAATAACTTCATTATAGTCTCCAGGCATCGTTTGTTATTTAAGAACAGATCTTAAACACCTGCTTTTGTGTGAGCAGCAGTGGTAAAGGAAGGAGGGGAAAGGGTTGGGGCCTTCCAGTGCCGAAAGGGGCTCCAGGAAAGCTGGGGAGGGGATTGTGATCAATGAGGGCAGGGGTAGGGTGAGGGGAATGGTTTTCAGCTGCAAGAGAGGAGATTGAGATGAGATCTTAGGCAGTGGGAGTGGGACTAGTAGGGAGGGAGGGGATTCTTCTGCTCTGCTCTGTGAGACCCACCTGGAGCCCTGAGTCCAGTTCTGGAGCCCTCAGCACAGGGAGAACATGGAGCTGTTGGAGAGAGGCCAGAGGAGGCCACAGAGATGAAGTGAGGGCTGGAGAACCTCCTGTATGAGGCCAGGCTGAGAGAGTTGGGGTTGTTGAGGCTGGAGAAGAGAAGGCTGCAGGGAGACCTTAGAGCAGGTTCCAGTGCCGAAAGGAGCTCCAGGATTGCTGGGAAGGGGCTCTGGATCAGGGAGGGCAGGGAGAGGATGAGAGAGAACATTTTTGAGCTGCAGGGAGGGAAGACTGAGATGAGATCTTAGGCAGAAATGTCTTTCTGTGAGTGTGGGGAGGCCCTGGCCCAGGTTGCCCAGAGCAGTGGTGGCTGCCCCATCCCTGGAGGGGTTCAAGGGCAGGCTGGATGGGGCTTGGAGCCCCTGATCCAGTGAGAGGTGTCCCTGCCCGTAATGGGAGCTGGGACTGGATGGGCTTTGAGGTCCCTTCCAACAATTCCAGGATTCTGTGATGATTCTATGAAACATGCAGAACCCTTTTCCTTCAGTCTCCCTCCCTGCAGGCTCCAGATGAGGCAGGAGAACCCCTGGGGAGCTTGGAGGCTGTATGAACCCCGAGTAATTTTTGTGGCTGCCTGCAGAACAGGAGCCTTCAGGTCACCTTCTCCTGGGAGATGTTCTACCACAGCCTAGCCTGGTAGCAGCCTGTGTGTTAGTGCTTTGATAAGCACTCTGGAGACCCCTCAGTCTGGAAACAGAGGGGCTGAGAGAGCTGGGATTGTTCAGCCTGGAGAAGAGAAGGCTTCAAGGAGACCTTTTTGCAGCCTTGCAGTACTGAAAGGGGCTTATAAGAAAGATGGGGAAAACCATTTTAGCAGGACCTGTAGCAACAGAATCACAGAATAGTGTGGGTTGGAATGGACCTTAAAGAGCATCTAGTTCCCATCTCCCTGCAGTAGTCAAGAAATAGTGGATTTAAACTAAAAGAGGGGAAGTTTAGACTGGACCCCAGGAAGAAATGCTTTCCTGTGAGTGAGGTGAAGCACTGGCCCAGGTTGCCCAGGGATGCGTTGGAGGCCCCATCCCTAGAGGCGTTCAAGGTCAGGTTGTGGCTTTGAGGAACTTGATCTGGTTGAAGATGCCCACGTCACGGGGGTTGGACTGGATGACCTTCACGATCCCTTCCAACCCAAAGCATCCTGTGATTCTGTGATTCTATATCACTGGCATCCTAGGAACTTTGCTTCCAGCTGAGAATTGCCCAGTGCTTGAGGCTTCTGGGGACCTCGGGAGGTTGTGTGCTCCCGGCCCCTGCTGAGGGAAGGTCAGCCGCAGCAGGAGGATTCCCAGGACTCTGTTCCTTCAGGTTTTTGAACATTTCCAAGGGTGGAGACTGCACAACCTCTCTGGGCAGGGAAGTGCACAGTTATTCCCAAGCTGGAATGCATCTACCTTCCCTTCAAAAGCAGTGAGGATCTGTAAAGCTTTTCTTCCTTCCATTTAGGGTTTCTTTTTCTTGGTATTTCCTTGTAGAGGAAATACACTAAAATAATTTAAATTGCCTTTCTCCCTGAAGGATTTCACTTTTGTCTTTGGCTTTAAAATGTGGCTGTAATGTTTTCATTCTCCTGCTTTCTAGTCCCTTGATCGGTTCCTAAACTGGTCACCTTACAGCTGAACTGGCCAGTTGTGCTCGTAACACCAAGCGGTTTCTGTAGAGCTTTGGAGAGTGTTTTCCTGACTTGGATCAGCCCTGGGGTGGGCAGCAAGAGCAGGGAAGGGATCATCCTCTTGTATTGGTGCTGATGAGACCACACCTCAAGTCCTGGGGTCAGTTTTGGGCCCCTCACTCCAAGAAGGACATTGAGGGGCTGGAGCGTGTCTGGAGAAGGGAATGGAGCTGGGAAAGGGACTGGAGCCCTGGAGTTCTGGGAGCAGCTGAGGGACCTTGGGCTCTTCAGCCTGGAGGAGGCTGAGGAGAGACCTCATTGCTCTCTGTAGCTCCTGGAATGGAGGTTGTAGTGAGGAGGGAGCTGGGCTCTTCTCCCAAGGAACAAGGGATGGATTGAGAGGAAATGGTCTCAAGTTGTACCGGGGAGGTTTAGATTGGATAATAGGAAAAATTTCTTCACTGCCAGTGGTGAAGCTTTGGCAGAGGCTGCCTAGGGAGTGGTGGAGTCTTCATCTCTGACAGGGTTCAAAAAGCCTGTAGGTGTGGCACTTGGGGACATGGTTTAGCAGGCACTGTGGGGCAGGGCTGGTGGTTGAACTGGATGAGCTTGGAGGTCTTCTCCAACCTTAACATGTTTATAATTCTGTGTTTAACTGACTTAGGAAAACAGAAACATGGATGTAGCTGGAGGCTGAGATGCATTTCTCATTTTCAGTAACTCTCTTGTTGTGCACTAATTCTGTTTTCCTGTCTGTTGAGGCCTACACCATCCTCAGTCGCAGACCTTCCAGTGAGGAGGAGCAGCGTCAGATCGATGCTTCCAAGTTGCTGGTGCTCCTGAACCTCTCTGCGACGTACTTGAAACTGGAACGTCCTTCCCGGGCTTTGGCCTGCAGCGGAATGGCCTTGGATATCAACCAGAGCAGCGCCAAAGCACTGTTCAGGTGTGGCCAGGTGGGCAAAAATAAATCCCTCTGGTAGCCACATCAAGGAATTCTGTGGTCTGACTCTGTGTGGAGAGAGTCTAGAATGAACCGAGGAGAACCACTCAGTTCTGGGCCAAGCTTGCAATGGTTGAGGTGGTTTGTCTGCATCTGACCTTTTGGAAATCTGCCTCTCTGTCTGTCACACAGATCTTTCCTTGGGGGGAAATATTTGTGGCTGCACGTGTTTCAGTGCTGAGGAGCAACAGTGAGTCTGTATTTATCGTGTGATGAGTTTTGTCTCTTTTCACCGGCAGGCTTGTCTCTGCATGAAGGAATTTGAAAGAGCTCGGGATTTCCTGCTCAGAGCTCAGCGCATTCAACCGTTTAACCTCGATGTTAACAACGAGCTAAGAAAGCTGGCAAGGTGAGACAGCTCCTTAATGTCCCTGTGGGAGAGAGGGTGCTTAGGCAGCCTGGAACACCCACTCCTAAACTTTGAACATGTTTTTTTTAAAAGAAAAAACAAAACACCAAACTATGGGGTCAGTACACAGCTTGGGAAATGCAGGTGGCTTCTCTTAGTGTGTGTCCCTTAGCAAGTTTGCAGATGACACAAAGCTGTGTGCAAGTGTCGATCTGCTGGAGGGTAGGGAGGCTCTGCAAAGGGACCTAAACAGGCTGGAGCACTGGGCATGAGGTTTAACACGGCCAAATGCCGGGTCCTGCACTTGGGGCACAACAACCCTATGCAGAACTACAGACTGGGAGAAGCCTGGCTGGAAAACTGCCAGGAGGAGAGGGACCTGGGGGTGTTGGTCAACAACCGACTGAACATGAGCCAGCAGTGTGCCCAGGTGGCCAAGAAGGCCAATGGCATCCTGGCTTGTATCAGAAATGGTGTGACCAGCAGGTCCAGGGAGGTGATTCTCCCTCTGGACTCAGCACTGGTGAGGCCGCTCCTTGAATCCTGTGTCCAGTTCTGGGCCCCTCAGCACAAGAAGGATGTTGAGGCTCTGGAGCAAGTCCAGAGAAGAGAGACGAGGCTGGTGAAGGGGCTGGAGAACAGGCCCTATGAGGAGCGGCTGAGAGAGCTGGGGGTGTTTATCCTGGAGAAGAGGAGGCTGAGAGGAGACCTCATTACTCTCTACAAGTACCTGAAAGGAGGTTGTAGAGAGGAGGGAGCTGGGCTCTTCTCCCAAGTGACAGGGGACAGGACGAGAGGGAATGGCCTCAAGCTCCACCAGGGGAGATTTAGGCTGGAGATTAGGAGGAGGTTTTTCACACAGAGGGTCATTGGGCATTGGAACGGGCTGCCCAGGGAGGTGGTTGATTCCCCTTCCCTGGAGGTGTTTAAGACACGGGTGGATGAGGTCTTAAGGGACTTGGTTTAGTGTTAGATAGGAATGGTTGGACTAGAAGATCCGATGGGTCCCTTCCAACCTGGTTGTTCTGTGATTCTGTGGACAGCTGATGGAAGCGTTTTCCAGCCACAGTGGTTACAGGTGGTGGGTGAGAAGCTGAGAACATCTGCTCTTTCTGGACAGTTTCTCTGGGGGCTCCGTGTGTTACACTGAGCGGGAGAGTCAGAATGCTGGCAGGGAGGCAGCGGCTGCTGAAGTGCTTCAAACCCAATGAAATGCAGCAGCCTAGAGCTCAACGTTCTGTGTTAATAATGACAAAATTATAGAATTGGATGGTTGGAAAAGACCTTTGAGATCATGTACCTGTCCACTAGTAAACCAGATGCCCAAGATCATCGGCCCATCTTTAAAACACCTCCAGGGATGGGGATTCCGCCACCTCCCTGGGCAGCCTCTGCCAGGACCTGAGAACCCTTTCCATTAAGAAATTGTTATTAATATCCAGTCTAACCCTCCCCTGGTGCAACTTGAGGCCGTTCCCTCTTGTCTTGTCCCTTGTTACTGAGGAAAAGAGACCAGCACCCACCTCACCACAACCTCCTTTTAGGCAGTGATGAGGCCTCCACTCTGCCTCCTTTTCTCAAGGCTAAACAACCCCAGATCCCTCAGCTGCTCCTTTTAAGGCATAATAAGTATGATTTACATTCTCTTTACGATGTGGTGGTTAATTACAGCAGCTCTTCCGCACTGCAAGTGCTTCAGTGGACAACACTATGATGCTGATGTTTTTTTAAAACTTCATTTCTTGCTACCTTGGAGGTAAAAATAAGCAGTCCTGAAGGCAAACTTTCCCTTCGCCCGCAGGCTGAGTGCAGCACGATCCTGCCAGCTTTAGTCATGCCCCAGCCCCACCAAACCATGACTAACGCTGGGCTCTGCCCTCGTTCCAGCTCCCAAAAGTGTTTGCACTCCTGGCGCTTTACACAGAGGTGGAAGGCAATGCAGTCCCCAGCTTCAGAGATCCCGGAGCGGCTGTGGAATACGAGCCCTCATGTGTGTGTTGCTGCTAGAAAGGCTTGTAGGCAGCAGTAGCATCTGTAAGATGAGCTGGTGCAGCTGGAAAAGCCTGAGGTGAGGTTTGGTGTAGAGGCTTCCTTGCACATCCATGTCCTACAGTTCCACGTTGTCTTTAATGGCTGTGAGAACACTGAGCGTCTGCTTCTGCTGCTGCTGCAGCTGGAAAAGCCTGAGGTGAGGTTTGGGTAGAGGCTTCCTTGCATATCCATGTCCTACAGTTCCACGTTGTCCTTTGTGGCTGTGAGAATCATAGAATCATAGAGCAACCAGGTTGGAAGGGACCCATTGGATCTTCTAGTCCAACCATTCCTATCAAAACTGAGAACACTGAGCTGCTGCTTCTTCTGAAGTACAAAGAACCTGAAGGCAGTAAGAGCTGAAATCAGCCGCTTCTGCTCATCCTGATCTACCTCCGGGTGCGCACTCGGAGGTAACACAGAGGCTGGTGGCATGGGGCTAGGAGCCCTGATTTGAGGGGACTCCTGTGTTCCCTTAGACCCGTTTGAAACATGTTGGCAGGTAAATCCTGCTAATAACGTTGAGTTTGTGCTGCCAGGAAGCAGTGAGGTGTTCTGCCTGTGGGAAGCAGCTTGTCAGCTCTGACTTTAGAGGCAGCAGCACGTACAGCTAAAGTGTGTGTCAGCACATTAAACCGCTGCTGTCTTGGAGTTTCTGCTTCAGTGCCAGTTCAAATTGGTGTGTATTTTGCTTTTACTATGACAAAGAGTGCATTTAGTATAAAAGAGATGAAGAGAACGGTATTGAGTGGTGTTAATTGTGCCCCAACTCCGTCTAGATGTGATGTTGCAGAACTGCCTGAGAACACTTACGTGATCTGGCAAATGCTTCAGAAATGGAATACGAATCAAAATCTGGTTCTTAGAGGCTCACTAAGCCTCTATGACCCCTGCTCTATAAGAAGGACCTTGACAGGCTGGAGCACATCCAGAGGAGGGCAGTGGAGCTGGGGAAGGGCCTGGAATAAGTTCAAGAGGGGTCTAGGGTTATTTAGCCTGGAGAAGAGGAGGCTGAGGGGAGACCTTATTACTGTCTACAACTGCCTGAAAAGAGATTGTAGTGAATCATAGGATCACCAGGTTGGAAGAGACCTACCGGACCATCAAGTCCAACCATTACTATCGAACAGTAACCCATGTCCCTCAGCACCACATCCACCCGTCCCTTAAACCCCTCCAGGGAAGGTGAATCAACCACCTCCCTGGGCAGCCTCTGACACTGTCCAATCACCCTTTATGTGAAAAACTTTTTCCTAATGTCCAGCCTGACCCTCCCCTGGCAGAGCTTGAGGCCATCCCCTCTCATCCTGTCCCCTGTCCCTTGGGAGAAGAGCCCAGCTCCCTCCTCTCCACAGCCTCCTTTCAGGAAGGTGCAGAGAGCAATGAGGTCTCCCCTCAGCCTCCTCTTTTCCAGGATAAACCCCCCCAGCTCTCTCAGCCGTTCCTCATAAGGCCTGTTCTGCAGCCCCTTCCCCAGCTTTGTTGCTCTTCTCTGGACTCACTCCAGAGCCTCAACATCCTTCTTGTGCTGAGGGGCCCACAACTGAACACAGGATTCAAGGAGGTCTCTTCTCCCAAGTGACAGGTGGTAGGACAAGAGGAAATTGCCTCAAGCTGCACCACAGAAGGTTCAGATTGGACACTAGGAAAAATTTATTCGCCAAAAGAGTTCTTGGGCACTGGCAGAGGCTGCCCAGGGCAGTGGGGGAATCCCCATCCCTGGAGGTGTTTAAAGGATGGGTAGATAAGGTGTTTAGGGATGGTTTATTGGTGGACAAGTGTGACTGGACTTGATGATCTCAAAGGTCTTTTCCAAGCAAATTATTCTATGATTCTTTTCCTTAATGAGTCCGTTTCTGCTTTGCGAAAAGGCATCTTGTGTGTCAATCAGCAGCTGTGTTTGCTGTCTAAAACAGAACTTCCAAAAACTTCTGTTCTAACAGCTGAACCAGGTTCTTGGTAGTGTTCACCTCACTGGAGAAACCCAGACAGAGCCCAGAGGGTGTTGTGGAACACGAGTCTGGTACCAGCAGCCGGGGAAGGGGCTGGAGAATGAGTGTTATGAGAGGTGGCTGAGGGCCCTGGGGCTGTTTAGGCTGGAGAAGGGGAGGCTGAGGGGAGACCTCATCACTTTCTGTGGCTCCTGGAAAGGAGGTTGCAGTGAGGTGGGTGCTGGGCTCTTCTCCCAAGTGACAAGGCAAGAGGAAATGGCCTCAAGTTGTACCAGGGGGGGTTTCGATTGGATATTTGGAACAATTTCTTTACTGACAGAGTGGTGAAGCCCTGGCAGAGGCTGCCCAGGGCAGTGGTAGATTCTCCATCCCTGCAGGGGTTAAAAATACAAGTGGAGGAGGTGCTCAGAGATGGTTCAGTTGTGGACAGGTACAGGTATGGTTGGACTCAATGATCTCGAAGCTCTTTTCCAACCAGATGATTCTAGGAACCAACCAAATGGTGTTGTGCTGTGCTCTACGTTGCAGCTGCTACAAGGACTATGTGGACAAGGAGAAAGAAATGTGTTGCCGAATGTTTAGCTCTCTCAACGTTTCTTCTGACTGACCAGAAATAAAGGTAATCAAGTGGTGAAAAAGGCTGAGAGCTCCCAAAACCTCTGTTAGGTCTGAACTCGGGTGAGGAACATGCTGGTGTGGGAGGATTTTGGAGGTAAAATATGAGGTAATGGGAGTGTGTGCAGGGGAAGGGGCAGGATGCTGAGGTGAGGAATCTTTTCAGTAAGGTGTGGGACAAGAACTTCGTTCAAGCAACAAAGCTGGGGAAGGGGCTGGAGAACAGGCCTTAGGAGGAATGGCTGAGAGAACTGGGGGTGTTTATCCTGGAGAAGAGGAGGCTGAGGGGAGACCTCATTGCTCTCTCCAACTTCCTGAAAGGAGGTTGTGGAGAGGAGGGAGCTGGGCTCTTCTCCCAAGGGACAGGGGACAGGACGAGAGGGAATGGCCTCAAGCTCTACCAGGGGAGGTTCAGGCTAGACATTAGGAAAAAATTTTTCCCAGAAAGGGTGATTGAGCAGTGTCAGGGGCTGCCCAGGGAGGGGGTTGATTCACCTTCCCTGGAGGGGTTTAAGGGATGGGTGGATGAGGTGCTGAGGGACATGGGTTAGTGTTTGATGGGAATGGTTGGACTCGATGATCCGGTGGGTCTCTTCCAACCTGGTTGTTCTATGATTCTATGAAAACTGGCACCGCTTGGGTAAGTTGGGTTTTGGTGCTTTCTGTGCTGCTCATCCCAGCTATTCCTCATCAAAGCCAGGGGCAGAAATAGCTGTGTAGTCTTGTTTCGCTGCCAATTAAAAGAAACAGAAAAAATAGTTCCTGTCAAACTCAAGAGCTGGATTTCCTCCTCCCTCCAGCGCTCTTGTCTGGAGCTGTTGGAATGCCTTGTATTGGAAAAATCTAAATATTTTATTTCTGGGGTGGTTTTTTTTTTGAAATATTAAAAAAAACCCTACCAAACCCTGTTTGTAGAGAAAATTTCAAATAGCTGGATTGGACTCTTTAAAGCCTTAAATCTTGCAGCCAAATTGACAGGCTTCAGAGTGCACAAAGGCTCTTTGATCATCTTTTTTTTGTCAAAACCATCAGGGGGGGGGGCACAAGGGGGAGCGGAAATCCTCGCTGGTCTCTTGCCTCGGGGTAAACCCCGGGGGGAAAGAGTTGTAGGAAATGACAGCAGTTTTCTGTCAGAAAGCATCCCCAGCTCGGGGCTGTCAGGGTTTGCTGCTGTGCTTTCCTCTGCTGTACAGGATCTGCCTCTTCTGCTGCGAGGAAATGAGGATTGGCAGCCTTGCTGGCGGGAGCTGCGCGAGTGCAGGGTGTGAGGCTGGTGTTTTAAGGCTGCCTCTTTTGTCTGAGCTTGTGAAGAGGCTGAGGGAGGATTTGAGGAAGAGCTTTGACTCAACGGCCATTTCCTAATGCAACACAAGCCTCTCCTGGCTGGATGTGCCTCCCTGCTAGAGTTTTCACGCCTTCTCTGCTGCCTTTGTGCCCTAGTTGGAGCTGGGCTTGTTGCTCGGCTGCCTCGGAACACAAAGTCTTCTGCCCTAAGCTCAGGATGAGATGGATCCCATCTGGACGAGGTGCTGAGGGACATGGTTTAGTGTTTGATAGGAATGGTTGGACTCGATGATCTGTTGGGTCTCTTCCAACCTGGTTGTTCTATGATTCTATGTTAGCAGGTACCAACCCCCTGGTGAGGAGCTGTGAAGGGGATTTAAGACTGAGGAGTGATGTTGCCAGTACACGCAGGAAGTTCAGGGCTCTGGACTTGGCAGGGAGGCTTGGATTCTCCACTTGTTGAATTCCAGAGACCTGCGGTTTGGAAGCCTCTAGGACTTGGGTCTTGTGTCTGATGGTAGCAATGAGGGAGACTCATTGCTCTCCATAACTCTCTGAAAGGAGGTTGTGGAGAGGAGGGAGCTGGGCTCTTCTCCCAAGGGACAGGGGACAGGATGAGAGGGAATGACCTCAAGCTCTGCCAGGAGAGGTTTAGACTAGATATTATGGAAAAAAATTTTGGTCATTGGGCACTGGAACAGGCTGCCCAGGGAGGGAGTTGATTCACCTTCCCTGGAGGGGTTTAAGGGATGGGTGGACGAGTTGCTGAGGGACATGGGTTAGTGTTTGATGGGAACAGTTGGACTCGATGATCTGGTGGGTCTTTACCAACCTGGTTGTTCTCTGATTCTATGATTGTGGTACCTGGCAAACTTCTTGTGTCTCGGCTGTCCCTGCTTTGTGGTGGAAGCTCTGAACATGGTGATCTGCTGGGTCACCAGGCAAATCCTCCATGTTGCTTGGCCTTTTGATTCCTGAGAAGTGGCTTGAGAAGATGCTGATCTCGACGTGGTTAGTGTAACAATGTGTAATGACATGTAGTGGTTGTTGTGAGGACGAAAGCATCCTCAGTTCGTGGAGACCAAGAAGTGTGAAGGGAAAGGGAAAAAGAGAAGCTTCTGATGGCACAGCTGAAAGTTTGGGCTGAGCTCTTCATCAGCCAGAGTCCTTTTTACTCTGATTCCTACCTGCGCACGTTCTCAGTGCTTTCCCAGAATTCTGATGGACATAAAGATTTCTAACCTTTTTGAAGATGATTTTAGTTACTGTATTAAAAATAACCTAAGTCTTCCAGACAGATGTGAGTCCCTGAGACCCACAGTTGCTCTCCCATTGCAAGAGGATCCCTTGCCGGAGGAGGTTCTTGCAGGGCCTTGTACTGGCTGGAAAGTGCTTTGCTGCTGCCTCTTGCTTAAAAACTTCATTCTGTATGCAGAGAGGAGCAAAGTAGTTCCAGCTGGAGCTCCTGCTCTCTATCAAAGGCACTGCTAATTAGTTCAGGCTGCTAATTGAGGCAGAGCATTCTTTGGGGTTGGCTGGCAGCTCGGTACCAGTTCACTGCAGGGCATGGGTACCAGCTCCCCGTGTTCTGCCCCAGGCCTGTCGGGGTGGGCGGCCTGTGGATGCTGCCCTGGAGCTCCTGTTTGAATGACCCAGGGGTGTCACAGCAGAAAACTTTCCCCTGTACCCACTGGCAGGTGTGTGTTGAGCGTCGCTCTGCCCTTCTGGCTGAATGGCTTGAGGCTGTAGTTGGGGTGTTTTCTCCTTGCTGGAACACTGACCCACCCACCCCCTACCCACCCCCCTGCCTCTGAGCCCCTCCTCAGGACATTGCTGTGCCTTCCAGTCCTGCAGTGGCTGCTCTGGTGCAGGGACAGGTGCTTCGGTTCTCTCTGCTGAATAATCTGGGGCTGTGCTTTGTCCAATTGTGCTTTGCCTAATGATGTTCACAGACACGCGTGAATGTCCTCATTCTGCTGCGTTTTCTGCTGTGTCCTGGGCTGCATCCAGAGCAGAGGGACCAGCAGGGAGGGCGGGGATTCTGCCCCTCTGCTCTGCTCTGTGAGACCCACCTGGAGCCCTGAGTCCAGTTCTAGAGTCCTCAGCACAGTGAGGACGTGGAGCTGTTGGAGAGAGGCCAGAAGAGGCCACGGAGATGATGTGAGGGCTGGAGAACCTCCTGTATGAGGCCAGACTGAGAGTTGGGGTTGTTGAGCCTGGAGAAGAGAAGACTGCAGGGAGACCTTAGAGCAGCTTCCAGCGCTGAAAGGGGCTCCAGGAAAGCTGGGGAGGGGCTCTGGATGAGGGAGGGCAGGGAGAGGATGAGGGGGAACAGTTTTGAGCTGCAAGAGAGAAGATTGAGATAAGATCTTGTGGAGAAATGTTTTTCTGTGAGAGTGGGGAGCCCCTGGCCCAGGTTTCCCAGAGCAGTGGTGGCTGCCCCATCCCTGGAGGAGTTCAAGGGCAGGTTGGATGGGGCTTGGAGCCCCTGATGCAGTGGGAGGTGTCCCTGGTGGGACTGGATGGGCTTTGAAATCCCTTCCAACCTGCATCATTCTATGATTCTCCAAGTTTAGTTTCCCTCTTACTGTAGAGTCCAGTTCCTCCAATTGCCACGAACAGTGTCATTCCCAGAACACACTTCCTTCCTTTTTAAACGAGTTTCAGGTCACAATACATCTTCTCTTTGGTGCAGTGCAAGGCCACTTCTAATGCTTCCTGGAGGAATACAGAAATGCTTGGGGGGAGAAATAGAAGCACAAACATGTTCTTAGCTCCAACCTGCAGCAGTTCCTTGCAAACGTGGTGGCTTGTGTGTCGCACTGACCCCTCTTTGGGTTGGCTGTCTGCCTGCCTCATGGCACTGTGTGTGCTGTAGATGTGTTGAGCCAGGTTACCTGGCACATACGTAGCTGAAAGTTCTCCTCAGTGTCCCCTAAAGTGCAGGATGGGGAGCAGTGGCTGAGTGAGGTTTTTGTCTTCTTTTTCATTTGAAAGACGATGCAGGAAAAAAGGGAATTTCATACTGTTGCATTGCTGTGATCCTTCATAGTCCTAGAATAGAATCAGAAAGGTTTGGGACAGAAAGGACCTTAAGGATCATCTGGATTCTGGTGGAGGGTCCTTGGTGATAGTTTCATCCCAGCAAGGTGAGTCTCTGAGCTTACGTAATTGCACGTGAGCCAGAGTTGAGAGCTTGTCTCTGCTCAACACCCATGAGACGAGGTTTCTGTTGCTGGGAGCACACAGTGAAGAGTTCCAGTGAAAGCAGAAAGGCTGAAATCACAGCAGGAAACTCTGACTCTGAGGCCAAACTGGAGCTTGCCACAAACAGCAGGAACCAGCAGTTCTGCAGCCGTTAACTGCTGAGAACTGGCTGTTGAGCTGGGGCTGTGTCATCAGGTAGCAGTGACTGTAATTAGGCTTAAAATCAGCAGCAGTCGCCATTTAAACTGACCTAATAAGCTGAAAGAGACTTGCAAATAAACTGAGAAGCATGTGCATAACCCAGTTAAACCCCGTGCCTTGGGAAAGCTCCAGACTGAGTAGAAGAGCAATGTTCTCCTTCCCTTCCTGCTCTCCTTTATTACTGAGCAGATCTGAAAAGTGCCTCCTGCTGCCGCTGTCCCTTCCTGCTGCAGAAAACTGAACAGCACAGCATGGCAGGTTCCCTTCTCCTTTGGAATGTGCAAATGATTGTGCTGCGGAGATGTCCTGCATGCGAAGGAAGCTGTGAAATCCCCGCTTTATGCTTTATGTTGGAGCGAGGGGAGGGCTGAAAGCTCGGCTTAATTAAGCATTCTCCTTGCTGAGCAGAGGAAGGAGAAAAGCATTAATAAGGTAGTTGAGTCGGTGGATTTGCCTGTGTTCCCTCCAGCTGTTCTCCTCTAGCATCTTTAGCATCCTGACAGGGGACAGGACGAGAAGGAATGGCCTCAAGCTCCACCAGGGGAGGGTCAGGCTGGACATTAGGAAAAAATTTTCCCAGAAAGGGTCATTGGACATTGGCAGAGGCTGCCCAGGGAGGGGGTTGAGTCACCTTCCCTGGAGGTGTTTAAGGGACAGGTGGATGAGGTGCTGAGGGACATGTTTGGTAGGAACGGTTGGACTCGATGATCTGGTGGGTCTCTTCCAACCTGGTTGTTCTATGATTCTATGATCTCCTTTTTTCAGTTCCTGACTGCAGTGGTTGTGCCTCTCTGGAAGACCAGGAGGCTCTGGGCTCTTCTAGAAATGAAGTGACAGCTCCACCTCTGCCTAGGGCTGTGCTGCCTGGCCAAGTGTCCTGAATGCACCTCACTGGTTTGAGGGCACTAGGGGGGAGCTTTGCTCAGGGAGGTCCAATGTGGGCTTAGAAGTGACAAAAAAATGATGTGAAAGGGATGGAAGGGAGAGGTGTGTGATATGAGAGAGCCCTTCTGTGCTTGTCCTCCAAGGCATCAGCAGCACAGCGTCTCTCCAGCCTCATCAGGGCGTTGCTGTGTGGCCTGGCACAGGGTGTCCCCTTGAAGTCTCAGCTCCCAGGTGAGGTAGGAGCGAGTTCCTGGCTGTGTGTGTCCTTGAGCTCCTGTCTACCTGCTGGAGGCCCCAGCACACTTGCCTTGGAAGGGGCAGGCTGAACCCACAAGGAACATCCCTGTGTGGTTAATCACTGCTCAGAGCTTGAGCCAACAGCAGGGTGAGGGTCTACACCTGGGCTGGGGCAGCTCTCCTTTTCAATAGAGGCTGGGGGATGGCATAACTGAGAGCAGCCCTGAGGAGAAGGACTTGAGGTGCTGGGGGAAGAGAAGCTCAACATGAGCTTCTATGTGTGCTTGCACACACACATGTGTGCTTGCTCGGCTCTGTGAGACCCACCTGGAGCCCTGGGTCCAGTTCTGGAGTCCTCAGCACAGGGAGGACATGGAGCTGTTGGAGTGAGTGCAGAGGAGGCCATGGAGATCATGTGAGAGCTGGAGAACCTCCTGTATGAGGAGGGGCTGAGAGAGTTGGGGTTGTTCAGCCTGGAGAGTGAAGGCTGTGGGGAGACCTTAGAGCAGCTTCCAGTGCTGAAAGGGGCTCCAGGAAAGCTGGGGAGGGGCTCTGGATCAGGGAGGGCAGGGAGAGGATGAGCTGCATTTTGAGCTGCAGGAGGGGAGATTGAGATGAGATGTGGGAGAGAAGTGTTTTGCTGTGAGGTTGCCCAGAGCAGTGGTGGCTGCCCCATCCCTGGAGGGGTTCAAGGGCAGGTTGGATGGGGCTTGGAGCCCCTGATCCCGTGGGAGGTGTCCCTGCCCATGGGACTGGATGGGCTTTGAAGTTCCTTCCATCCCAACCTGTTCCACGATTCCAATGCTGATACAATGTGCTGCTGTTACAAATCAGTAGAGAGTGAAAAAGTTGCTGGGCTCTTCATTCCTATGATAACATTTGGTTTATTGTGCAGGTTGGGTCCTCGTACAAAGTGTGACTTTCTTTATGAATGAAGCTTTAGTTGTCAGAGCACTCGGGCTTGTTGGCCATCACTTGCAGGGTCAGGGAGCCACAGGGTTGTTTTCTCTTTGAAAGTCTCCTTTCTCCACTGCTTCAGTTGTGATAAATTTTTTGAAGTGTAAGTAAAATGTTTTGTTACCTTGCTGGGTACAAAGGCAAACTGAAGAAACCTGCACCCAAGCAGGCAGTGACCAGACCTTTGGTTCTGTCCGGGAGCCTGCGTAGGTGCAGGGATCGGGTTGCTGGTAGCTGAGGCAGAAAGTCTCTGGTGCTGCTTTTAGTCCTCTTAGAATCATAGAATAACCAGGTTGGAAGAGACCCACTGGATCATCAAGTCCAACCATTCCCATCAAACACTAACCCATGTCCCTCAGCACCTCGGCCACCCGTCCCTTAAACACCTCCAGGGAAGGTGAATCAACCACCTCCCTGGGCAGCCTCTGCCAGGGCCCAATGACCCTTTCCATGAAAAATGTTTTCCTAATGTCCAGCCTGAACCTCCCCTGGCGGAGCTTGAGGCCATTCCCTCTTGTCCTGTCCCCTGTCCCTTGGGAGAAGAGCCCAGCTCCCTCCTCTCCGCAACCTCTCCTCAACCTCCTCTTCTCCAGGATAAACACCCCCAGCTCTCTCAGACATTCCTCATAAGGCCTTTTCTCCAGCCCCTTCACCAGCTTTGTTGCTCTTCTCTGCACTCTCTCCAGAGCCTTTTGGCAATTAAGATGGTGACAGCAGCTCTTCCCAGGGCAGAACTGGCATCCCTGGCCTGGTCCTGCTGATCTGGGGTGCTGCTGCCTTTCTCCCTGAACTAGCAGGAGGAACGTCCTTGTCTGTGGTTTTGATTAGCCATGGGGTGGGCAGCAGGGCAGGGATCGTTCCCCTGTGAGGCTGGTGAGGCTGCACCTTGAGCCCTGGCTTCAGTTTTGAACCTCTCCCTCCAAGAAGGACATTGAGGGATGGGAGGACATCCCAAAAAGAGAATGGAGCTGGGGAAGAGTTTGTACCCCAGAGGTTCTGGGAGTGGCTGAGGGACCTGGAGCTGTTCAGCCTGGAGAAGAGGAGGCTGAGGGGGGGACCTCATCGCTCTCTGTGGCTCCTAGAAAGGAGGTTGTGATGTGGTGGGTACTGGTCTCCCAAGGAACAGGGGATGGGATGAGAGAAAATGGCTCAAGTTGTGCTGGGGGAGATTTTGATTTGATATTGGGGAAAATTTCTCTAGTGCCAGAGTGGTGAAGCCCTGGCAGAGGCTGCCCAGGCAGTGGGGGAGTCTCCATCCCTGGAGGGGTTAAAAAAACACTCTGGAAGCCTTTGAAGTGCTCTGACTGGACATTGCAGTAGCTGTGATGATACAGAGACAGCTGAGGTTAAAAATAAGTGTGAAGTGCCCTCAGAAGTGTTTACTGTGGTTTTGGGAAATGCTTTTCTGCCCGTGAGCTGCCAAGCGTTGTTCACCACACACAGTCCAGTCCTGGGGCGCTCTTCCCTTCAGCAGCTGGCAGGGCAGCATCGCTCCCCGAACAGCACCAGGACACCCACCACGGGATTTGACAGCAGCACTTTGCAGAGACAATTATAGAATGAATGACAGAATGGTTTGTGTTGGAAGGGACCTCAAAGTCCATCCAGTCCCACTCCTGCCATGGGCAGGGACACCTCCCACTGCATCAGGGGCTCCGAGCCCCATCCAACCTGCCCTTGAACCCCTCCAGGGATGGGGCAGCCACCACTGCTCTGGGCAACCTGGGCCAGGGCCTCCCCACCCTCATAGCAAAACATTTCTGCCTAAGATCTCATCTCAATCTCCCCTCTTGCAGCTTAAAAAGGTTCCCCCTAGTTCTCTCCCTGCCCTCCCTGATCCAGAGCCCCTCCCCAGCTTTCCTGGAGCCTCTTTCAGCACTGGAAGCTACTCTGAGGACTTCTTGCAGTCTTCTCTCCTTCAGGCTGAACAACCCCAGTTCTCCCAACCTGTCCTCATATAGAAGTTACGCAACTGTCACTCTATTTTGTCCCATTTCCCTCTTGTTTTTTTTTTTTTTTTTTTTTTTAACAAAAAATGGCTTTCACAAAAGAATATACCTTTGAAATCGCTTGAGGAGCATAGGTCATTGGTCACTAGAACAGGCTACCCAGGGAGGGGGTTGAGTCACCTTCCCTGGAGGTGTTTACAGGACAGGTAGATGAGGTGCTGAGGGACATGGGTTAGTGATTGGTAGGAATGGTTGGACTTGATGATCTGGTGGGTCTCTTCCAACCTGGTGATTCTACGAGTCTATAAGCTGGTTCAGCTCTCAGATCATCTCTGTGGCCTCCTCTGGATTTATTCTATCAGGTCCATGTCCTTCTTAGGAACGTTTAGTGTTTATGGTTGTCAGCACCAAGAGGCAGGAGATGCCAGCGAGGGCTGCAGGGCTGGGTTCTGGCTTTCAGAAAGGCTTTTTGCTCACAGCGCAGATAGCTTCTTGTTGCTGTGAGCTGGTTTGCATGACTGTAAAGCCGAGTCCAGTGAGGGCAGATGTGATTGTGCCTCTTCCACTGCTCACCCGGTTTTATCAAGGACCCTCTGATCTGGCAGAATGCTGAACAGTATTGACATGAACCTTATCTGAGCTCTTGAGGGGTTGAGAACTGCTCTAAGAAGGTTTCAGCTCAGACTTGCTGGATGAAGTCCTTTCTGAACCAGAAGTGTGTGTTGAAGAGTTCATCCCTTCTTTCCCCTTCCCATAATTATCCCTCTTGTGTGACCTCTTGCTCTCTGAACAAGTTGTTCTGTTGCTTTGACCGAGTGCTGGGTTAAGGGCGCTTTTTCAGAGATGCTTGGGAACAAGCTCTGCTTTCTGCGTTTCCTTTTTGCTTTGGGTATCCTCGTGCTCTCACAGATCTCGGCAGACTCGACAGATCCTTCTGCCGTCCCCTCTTGTTCAGGATGATAGTGTGCGACATCAGCATTCGGGCTCTTTGGAGTCGAGACTTGTTAAAGGTCCCTGGAGGATTCATCCTACCACCGAGCTGTCTGTGTAGAGAACAGACAGTGCTTGGAGCTCCCTGTGGATCCTTTGTGGAGCTGAGAATCGCCATAAAGTGACTTGCAAAGGCAAAATAAGCCAGTTTGAGAGAAAAGTGCACAAGCACAGGCCTTCAGGTGTCGGTGAAGTTGAGGTGGCTTGGTTATCTAAACAAGGAGCTGCACAACTGCTCCTTGCACCCCCTGGTGAAGGTAGACCTGGGCTGCTCCCATGGTGGGACACTCAGAGCCCACTCAAGCCTGCAGGGAGCCTCAGAGCATCTTCATACTTGTCTGCTGCTTCTCTCTATGAGCTTCACTGCTGTCTTGGCCATAACAGTGAGTCTACTTGAAGCACTAACAGCTGGACATCCCCATTCCCTCAGCGAGTTTGCAGGTGACGCTAAGCTGCGTGGAAGTGTCCATCTACTGGAGGGTTGGGAGGCTCCTAAAGGATCTGAACAGGCTGGATCCATGGGCTGAGACCAATGGCAGGAGGTTCAATAAGGCCAAATGGTGGATACTGCACCTGGGGCACAACAACCTTAAGCAGCTACAGACTAGGAGAAGTCTGGCTGGAAAGTACCTGGAGGAGAAGGACCTGGTGGTGTTGGTTGACAGAGACTGAACATGAGGCAGCAGTGGCCCAGGTGACCAAGAAGGCCAATGGCATCTTGGCTTGGATCAGAAATGGTGTGACCAGCAGGGCCAGGGAGGTTCTTCTCCCTCTGGACTCGGCACTGGTGAGACTGCTCCTCAAATCCTGTGTTCAGTTGTGGGCCCCTCAGCACAAGAAGGATGTTGAGGCTCTGGAGTGAGTCCAGAGAAGAGCAACAAAGCTGGTGAAGGGGCTGGAGAACAGGCCTTCTGAGGAACAGCTGAGAGAGCTGGGGGTGTTTATCCTGGAGAAGAGGAGGCTGAGGGGAGACCTCATTGCTCTCTCCAACTCCCTGAAAGGAGGTTGTAGAGAGGAGGGAGCTGGGCTCTTCTCCCAAGGGACAGGGGACAGGACAAGAGGGAATGGCCTCAAACTCCACCAGGGGAGATTTAGGCTGGACATGAGGAAAAAAATTTTCCCAGAAAGGGTGATTGGTCACTGTCAGAGGCTGCCCAGGGAGGGAGTTGATTTACCTTCCCTGGGGGTTTTTAAGGGACAGGTGGACAAGGTGCTGAGGGACATGGGTTAGTGTTTGATAGGAATGGTTGGACTCGATGATCCAGTGGGTCTCTTTGAACCTGGTTGTTCTATAATTCTATGAAATCACGCATTGGAGAGAGGAATGAGGGTATGTCCGACTGCAGAATCGCTCTAAGAGATAGCAGGGAAACACAGCTCTAATTTGGGAACTTTCTGAGGGCAGGGCACGTGCTTGGAGACAGCCTGCCTGGGCTGGCGACACGGCGTGTTCCCTCCAGTAATTATCCAGATAAAGCTGTGATAGCCTGGGCATTGTAAATAGCTGTTTCTGTTCCTCGTCTCGGGGTGGGTTACCCAGCACGTCTTGTTATCGGCTGGCTGATAGCGCCCCGGCTGGGACTGGGCTTTCTTCTGGCCGTGCAGGAGAGCGGCAGCCTGTCGCTAACCTCATGTGGTGCCTTTCCGAGGAGCTCGCTCACCTCCTGGGAGCGAGGGTTTTTCTGCAGGCTGTCACTCTGGAGTGGCAGTTTCTTATGGATGTGTCAGGGCTTGAGTGAAGAGCACTTCTCAGGCGATTGCTTTTCAAGAAGGTTTTAGCTCCTTTACTGGTCTGTGCTCCAACTGTGAGTGTTTAACATCTGCTTTCAGAGAATCATAGAACAACCAGATTGGAAGGGACCCTATCAAACACTAAACCAAGTCCCTCAAGACCTCATCCACCTGTGCCTTAAACACCTCCAGGGAAGGTGAATCAACCACCTCCCTGGGCAGCCTATTCCAATGCCCAATGACCCTCTGTGTGAAAAACTTCCTCCTAATGTCCAGCCTAAATCTCCCCTGGTGGAGCTTGAGGCCATTCCCTCTTGTCCTGTCCCCTGTCACTTGGGAGAAGAGCCCAGCTCCCTCCTGAGAGGTCTCCTCTCAGCCTCCTCTTCTCCAGGATAAACACCCCCAGCTCTCTCAGCCGCTCCTCTTGTTCTCCAGCCCCTTCCCCAGCTTCGTCGCTCTTCTCTGGACTCGCTCCAGAGCCTCAACATCCTTCTTTGTGCTGAGGGGCCCACAACTGAACACAGGAGTTGAGGAGCGGTCTCACCAGTGCTGAGTCCAGAGGGAGAATCACCTCCCTGGCCCTGCTGGTCTCACCATTTCTGACTCAAGCCAAGATGCCATTGGCCTTCTTGGCCACCTGGGCACACTACTGGCTCATATTCAATCCCTGTCAACCAACACCTTTCCCAGTGTGCCCGAGCAGAACTGCACTATGTGCTGCACCACACCGAGTACCAACTCAAGCCTTTCTGTGGCCACTGAGAATCCCATTTAGATGTGAACAGAAGTGTTGAAAAGAGGGCATCCTCCCTCCCCTAACAGATTACATTTCTCTGAACGTCCCTTCAAGGCCCTTCTCTGGGATGACAAAGCCTTCCAGGCTGCCCTTACGAAGCTGATGACTTGATTGCCTCTCTTGAGGAGCTCTCCTCTCACCAAGGGTTATCTCGGCACGACGCTGCGGGGACCTGCGGCTTCAAAGCCTAGGGGTAATGAGGACTGAGCTGGCAGGAGCTGTGCTTGAAACGCATGCTGCTCACTCTCCAGTTTCCTTGTGCTTTGACGAGAATTTTATCTGCTGTGTTTGGTGCTGATGCTTCCCCGCAGCTCTGCGAGAGGCGGAGGCAGGAAAGGGGGAGCTGGGGAAGAGGCAATGACAGTTCTTTAGGCAGGAAGGCAGCTTAAACCAATTGTAAAGCCGAAGTTAAACGTTAACTGTTAATTATGGCCTTAATGCAGAGGAAAGGTGACTGCGATTAGAAATGACCTGCGAGCTGGCAGGTTGCTTACTGTAAATTGGTGATCGACGGCCGTGTCCTTCTGCAGCAGGAATTAAAATAGCTGGTACCAACAGGCTTCTGTCTGAACTTCAAAGCGAGCGTGTGCCTTGCTGCATTTTGCGGCTGAGCCGCTGCCAACCTGCTGTTAAGGGAAGGAAACAAATATTGGAGCAGAGTCTTGGTTGGAGTGCGCTGGTCTCCTACGTGCAGGAGCAGCAAAGGCTTTGAACCCCATCCAGCTCTCTGTGTCTTCAGGGCCGTGTGTTTCCCCTCCACTTCTCTTTTGATTGTGTAGCCATTAGGTGGAAATGAAAGACATGAACTGATCAAACACTCCTTAGAATGGCTTTAGGGTTTCAGTTTGAATATTTTTTTTTTAATTAGCTCCATGTAAAGGCTTTATTACTTCAAATAGCAGCCACAAAACCAGAAGACTCGCAGTTTGATCCTTTGTTTTTATGGTGCACGAGAAGTCTCAGTAGCTGTAGGTTTTATCCCCAGCAAGACACCCCGAACCACAACCAAGAGCCAGTGGAAACATCAAGTGATTGTCTTTTAAGTGTGCTGGTTGGGGACACATGAAAGGAAGAGCTGTGTGGGCATAATCGGAGGCTGACAAGTAGCGGAGTGGAAGTCGGCTGCATTTTAACGGGAGCAAAGCTGCTTTTCTTGAAGCAAGTGTGGAATGCTACAGAAAGTCAAGTGTAATGATTTTTTTTGCCTATGAAAAAACCCCTTTCTTTCCTTGTCTGAGTTGCTGGAATTCTATGCTGTGAGCTGAAGAAGGGATTTAGGCATTTCTGATTTCCGACCATGTCCTGGGCTGCAACAGAAGCAGGAGGGCGAGGGAGGAGATTCTGCCCCTCTGCTCCGCTCTCGTGAGACCCACCTGCAGCCCTGTGCCCAGTGCTGGAAGCCCCAGCGTAAGAAGGACATGGAGCTGTTGGATTGACTCCGTAGGAGGACATGGAGGTGATCAGAGAACTGAGCCGAGATGGGAGCACCTCCCGTATGAGGCCAGGGTGAGAGCTGGGGTTGTTCAGCTTGAAGAAGAGAAGGCTGTGGGGAGAACTTAGAGCAGCTTCTGGTGCTGAAAGGGGCTCCAGAAAAGCTGGGGAGGGGCTCTGGATCAGGGAGGGCAGGGAGAGGAAGAGAGGGAATCGTTTTGATCCACAAGAGAGGAGATTGAGATGAGATCTTGTGGAGAAATGTTTTCTTGTGAGGTTGGGGAGGCCCTGGCCCAGGTTGCCCAGAGCAGTGGTGGCTGCCCCATCCCTGGAGGTGTTCAAGGGCAGGTTGGATGGGGCTTGGAGCCCCTGATCCAGTGCGAGGTGTCCCTGCCCATGGCAGGGGTGGCACTGGATGGGCTTCGATGTCCCTTCCAACCCAAAACATTCCATGATTCTATGATTAATTTTCAAAGAGCAAAGATCAGCTGCAATGCCCTCCAGTTAGTCCTCCTTTGGAAACCTCCTCTCCTCCTTCTCCTGGTCAAGATGAACACCAGATGATGCTGCCAGCTTGCAGCTGACTCCTCGTCACGCAGGAGGTCCACAACCTTGCCAGCTCCTGTCTTTGGAAGGCTTAGTAACACGAGGTGGCCTGTTAAATGAGACATCGATACACGGGATTTGTGAGTCTTGGGTGAGGCAGAAGTGACTCTGCACTGACTCGTTACCTGAAATGCCAGTCTGTGCTGGGCTTGAGGTCTTTCCTCCTGCGTTTCTGGCAATCTTGAAAGTTGCTTGGCTGTTTTGTGCTTTCCTTATCCCAGGCTGGGAATCGGGGGCAGCCCTCGAGCGAGGCACACACTGTCCTCATTCAGACTCAGAGTTTTCTGCCAGGGTGGCATTTGAGTCACGGGTTTCCTGGGGCTCTGAGCATACAAAATGACTGAAACCCGGTGGCTTTGGGGTCATCGGAGGAAGATGAGTAATCCGGTCAACCTCGTAGCTAACCCTGCTCCAAGCAGGAGGTTGGACTAGAGACCGACTGATGTTCTTTGCAGCCCTAATTATCCCGTGAGCCTGTGGTGCCTTTCAAAGATACATAATGAATGAGGTGTGGGGTTTGAGCATCATGTGATGCTTCATCTTCTCATCCTTTCGTCTGTAAAGCGTCTGTTTTCCTCACAATTATGCTTTTTTCACTTTCTGCTTAGCAGCCTGGAAGTCGATACCCTCCAAGGAGCAGGCCTCCCCACTTTGCTACCAGTAGTTTGATTTACATCTGCAGAGCTCGAGCCGCTTCGCTGAGCAGGCGGCAGCGGCTGCAGCTGCTGAGAGCGTCGGGAATTGGTTTGGGCTCCTGATATTCCAAGTTGAGAGAAAACTGGTCATCTGGAGTATTGTGTCCAGTTCTGGAATCCCCAATGTAAGAAGGATGTAGAACTGTTTGGATGGGTCCTGAGGAGGCCACGGAGATGATCCAAGGGCTGGAGCCCCTCTGCTATGAGGCCAGGCTGAGAGAGCTGGGGTTGTTCAGCCTGGAGGAGAGAAGGCTGTGGGGAGAACTTAGAGCAGCTTCCAGTGCTGAAAGGGGCTCCTGGAAAGCTGGGAAGGGGCTCTGGAGCAGGAAGGGCAGGGACAGGATGAGGGGGAATAGTTTTGATCTGCAAGAGAGGAGATTGAGATGACATATTTAGGCAGAAATGTTTTTCTGTGAGGCTGGGGAGGCCCTGGCCCAGGTTGCCCAGAGCAGTGGTGGCTGCCCCATCCCTGGAGGGGTTCAAGGGCAGGTTGGCTGGGGCTTGGAGCCCCTGATCCAGTGGGAGGTGTCCCTGCCCATGGCAGGAGTGGGACTGGATGGCTTTGAGGTCCCTTCCAACCCAGACCATTTTATGAGTCTTTTGAATGTACCCCCTTTGATCCGCAGGACACCTGTCAAAGGCAGATAGTGAGTTATCTCATGGAAAGCTTTCCAAGGATATTTCTGGTTTGGTTTTTTTATTTGCCCTCTGTTGTTCATTCTCTGGCTGACGGAGGGTTGAGGATGGGACTGGCTGTTCAGCAGCGTCCGAATGCCTCTGCACCCAACAAATCTGCAAAATGTCCACTGTGTCAGTGTTCTCCATCAGTATCGCAGAGGTCCCGGTTGCAGCAACACCATGAGAAGTAGGAGTTGAAATTAGTCAACAGGCATGTAGGAAAGCAGCCTGGGGCTACATACTGAGTGGGTTTTGTCCCCAGTGATTGAGGGTTTTTAGGAGAAAAGGGAACTCCACAGGAAGGATGTTGAGGCTCTGGAGCAAGTCCAGAGAAGAGCAACAAAGCTGGGGAAGGGGCTGGAGAACAGGCCTTATGAGGAACGGCTGAGAGAGCTGGGGGGGTTTATCCTGGAAAAGAGGAGGCTGAGGGGAGACCTCATTGCTCTCTCCAACTCCCTGAAAGGAGGTTGTGGAGAGGAGGGAGCTGGGCTCTTCTCCCAAGTGACAGGGGACAGGATGAGAGGGAATGGCCTCAAGCTCCACCAGGGGAGGTTTATGCTGGACATCAGGAAAAAAAATTTCACAGAAAGGGTGATTGGGCATTGGAATAGGCTGCCCAGGAAGGCGGTTGATTCACCTTCCCTGGAGGTGTTTAAGGGACGGGTGGACGAGGTGCTGAGGGACATGAGTTAGTGTTTGATGGGAATGGTTGGACTCCATGATCCGGTGGGTCTCTTCCAACCTGGTGATTCTAGGATTATGCTTGTTTCCGCCACAAGTCCTGATCAGGAACTTGAGAGGTTCCCCTTGTAAACAGAGCGTTGTGGGGGAAAATAGGTCGTAGCTTATAACTAGTTCTGGTTTATATCCCAGGAAATCTGGCCCCACACTTGGATACTGGTTTCCTACCAGTGAAGCTTTGGTGACCCTCCAAGGAGGAGGAGGGATGGAGTTGGGGCTGCAAATGGGAGAAAGAGGCTTTGTTGGGTACAACATCACCTTCTCTGAGTGCTGTGACTGCAGGACTGGGGAGGACCCAGCTACAAGTGAGAGGGATGAGGCAGAGTGTGCTAACGAAGAGCAAAGCGCTGGGAGGGCTTTGGGATCCGTTGCTGGTTGCAGCCGTGGGGCCTGGCAGTGACCTGCAAGCTGAAGGGGACGTGGGCAAGGGGGGAAGGTGGGAGCAAGGGGATCTGGTGGGTAGCAGGCAAAATGTCACACGAGGAGCGTGGTGATCTCAGGAGACCCTGAAGGCAATGAGTAAGTATCCAGGCACTGGATTTCCCAGAAAAGGGATGGAAAAGCAGTAGGGATGGGTAACTGGAATGACCCTGTACAGGAAGAGGTGGCCTGGAGGGTTGTCAGGGTTTCACTGAGGTGGAACTCTGAGTTCTCGTCACTTAATCCTCCGTTTCCTCCAAGTCCCACGTGAGGAAGTTGAATGAATTCTATGGGGATTTCACTGCTCCCCTCGGGCTAATCCACAAACCCCAAGGTGTTTCTTTCAGGGAAGCTGTAGTCGTGTTCTAAAATCATAGAATCATAGAACAACCAGGTTGGAAGGGACCCATCGGATCTTCTAGTCCAACCATTCCTATCAAACACTAAACCAAGTCCCTCAAGACCTCATCCACCCGTCCCTTAAACACCTACAGGGAAGGTGAGTCAACCACCTCCCTGGGCAGCCTATTCCAATGCCCAATGACCCTCTGTGTGAAAAACTTCCTCCTAATCTCCAACCTAAATCTCCCCTGGCGGAGCTTGAGGCCATTCCCTCTTGTCCTGTCCCCTGTCCCTTGGGAGAAGAGCCCAGCTCCCTCCTCTCCACAACCTCCCTTCAGGAATGGAATATAGCGTATGGGCTGTCCCTGCAGGACACTGACTGTGCTGTTTGGTTTTCCTAGGATATTCCAGGACCTCGCCAGCCGATGACAGGAGAGGTCCTTGGAGAGGATGGAGACCTGGCTCTGGGCACATGGAGATCTCACCTCTGGTTTGGGAAAAGGGGTTACTGTCTTGTTTTGACACAACCTGGTGGTTCTATCTATGACACGTTGAGTGGAGGTTCTGTGTTTGTATGCAACCTGATTTTCCTGAGTTTGGTTTGTTCACCGTACTCCGAGGCTGTTTCCAGAAGAACCAGGTGGCTGTTGCCAGAAGAACCAGGTTCTGCTGTTGGAGGGAGGAAGGCCTTCCCTCTCTTTGAAGAAAACTTCTTCGTGACATCCTACCTCTTGCAGGTTCAGCACTGCTTTTAGGGCACCTGTAAGTGGGAGGAGGAGGCCGTGAAGTTGGGTATTGTTCATGCAGATTGTTCTTTAAAGAAAAATGTTGGATTAGCTTTGTTCTGAGAAAATAAATCAACCTGTGAAGTAACACCCGCAGGACTTGTGCCAGTTTATTGTGCAAGAGTGATTGATGTCTCTCTCTCTCTCAGTGTAGGGAGCTGGAATTGGGATGTGGTTTAGAATCATAGAACACCCAGGTTGGAAGGGATCTTGGGATCAAGGGAATTGGATCTTCTAGTCCAACCATTCCTATCAAACACTAAACCAAGTCCCTCAGCACCTCATCTACCCGTCCCTTAAACACCTCCAGGGAAGGTGACTCAACCACCTCCCTGGGCAGCCTATTCCAATGCCCAATGATCCCTCTGTGTGAAGAATTTCCTCCTAATCTCCAGCCTAAATCTCCCCTGGTGGAGCTTGAGGCCATTCCCTCTCCTCCTGTCCCTTGGGAGAAGAGCCCAGCTCCCTCCTCTCCACAACCTCCTTTCAGGTACTTGTAGAGAGTAATGAGGTCTCCTCTCAGCCTCCTCTTCTGCAGGCAAAGTTTGCTGCTGTCGAGCTCTCTTCTTGGGCAACAGTGTGTTGTGCTCTTTGTTTGGGCTGGATGCCCCTGTGGATGTTGCTGCTAGATTCCACCTTGCTTAAGAATACCAAGTTCCTGCTCTACAGATCTTGCTGACACATTTGCAGGTGACACCAAGCTGAGCAGAGCAGTTGTCAGGCCAGAAGGACAGGATGGCATCCAGGGGGACCTGGACAGGCTGGAGAAGAGTGAACCTCATGAGGTTCAACAAGGCCAGGTACAAGGTCCTTCACGTGTGTTGGGACAATCCACTGTTTCAATACAAGCCAAGGGTTGATGTGCCTGAGAGCAGCTCTGAGAAGGACTTGGGGTGCCGGAGGAGGAAGAGCTGGACATGAGTGTGAGCTCCCAGCCCAGAAACCAACCGTGTCCTGGGCTGCATCCAGAGCAGAGGGACCAGCAGGGAGGGAGGGGATTCTGCCCCTCTGCTCCACTCTGTGAGACCCACCTGGAGCCCTGAGTCCAGTTCTGGAGTCTCCAGCACAGAGAGGACATGGAGCTGTTGGAGCGAGTCCATAAGAGATCACAGAGATGATCCGAGGGCTGGAGAACCTCCTGTATGAGGCCAGGCTGAGAGAGTTGGGCTTGTTGAGGCTGGAGAAGAGAAGGCTGTGGGGAGACCTTAGAGCAGCTTCCAGAGCAGTGATGGCTGCCCCATCCCTGGAGGTGTTCAAGGCCAGGCTGGATGAGGCTTTGATCACCCTGATCCAGTGGGGGATGTCGCTGCCCATGGATCGGATCTGGATGGGCTTTAAGGTTCCTTCCAACGGATTCTGTGACTTCTCTGGGTTGGATCTGAGCATATGGCTTCATGGTGTGGCTGAGATTTAATAAACACAAAATCCACATCTTAGTGAGGTGGTGGCCAGTAAATTCAGAATTCGCATGAAGTCATGGAGGAGGAACCTGGTAAGATGAAACAACCTTTTCCTGGTATTTGTTCTGCCTGTATTTGACCAGGGTGCAGAATATTTTCTTCCCAAGATCTCATCTCAGTCTCCCCTCTTGCAGCTCAAAACCGTTCCCCTCATCCTCTCCCAGCCCTCTGTGATCCAGAGCCCTTCCCCAGCTTTCCTGGAGCCCCTTTCAGCACTGGAAGGTGCTCTGAGGTCTCCCCACAGCCTTCTCTTCTCCAGGCTGAACAACCGCAACTCTCTCAGCCTCTCCTCATGCAGGAGGTTCTCTAGCCCTCACACCATCTCTGTGGCCTCCTCTGGCCTCTCTCCAACATTTCCATGTCCTACTGTGCTGGAAGCAGGAGGTGTCAGGACTCCCAGGGCTGGGAAGCCTCTCAGTTTATGCTCGACACTAGATGGCAATGCCTCCCTCGCAATGCGAGCAGCTCAGAAGCTCCTTTCTGGGGGGCTTTAAAGCTGGATGTTGGTCTTTTTTCTGCACAAATTACTCCTGTCACCTCCTTTGCTTGGAAGCCGATGCTTCTCTCCTCCAAGAAGCGAAGGAATTCGTTGGGAGAAGATGGGTCTGAAGAGGCCAAGGTGTCTGCGTTCACCAGCAGGAGCAACAGTGCCTTCGTGGAGCTGGCACAGGCCCCACGCTGGCATTTCCCCGACAGCCTTTGGGTTGGGCGAGCACGGCTGGTTGGATCTGCAAATGGAAACTTGGCTCATCCGCCTGTGCCGGTGACCTCGCGAAGGCCGGACCTCCTCTCCCAGCTGGAGGGCTCCTCAGGGGAGGTGTCAGGCCTCAAAACGCGAGCTGGGGAAATACCTGGTGGTGGGTTTGCTTCTCTGGGGTGCAGCGAGGAGCTTCGTGTGCCTCAGCAAGGTCCGTGCCTGCCGTCAGCTCCAGCGGCGCCTGCTGCAGGGGTGACAACCGACCAGTGACTTCTGATTGACCTACAGCCTGTCCCGTGTCAATGGGCAATTTACTGCTCTGCGAGAGGCTTCCCAGGGCCAATGGGACTTTGCTAAAGAACATTTTTCTTTACCAAATAATGGCCAGAAAGTACTTACATGATTTTTTAAAAATTTTTGCCCCTCTGCTCCGCTCTAGTGAGAGCTCAGTTCTGGAGTCCTCAGCACAGGGAGGACATGGAGCTCTTGGAGAGAGGCCAGAGGAGGCCACAGAGATGATGTGAAGGCTGGAGAACCTCCTGTACGAGGCCAGGTTGAGCGAGTTGGAGTTGTTTACCCTGGAGAAGAGAAGTCTGTGGGGAGACCTTAGAGCAACTTCCAGGGCTGAAAGGGGCTCCAGGAAAGCTGGGGAGGGGCTCTGGATCAGGGAGAGGAAGAGGGAGGACGGTTTCCATGTGCAAGAGGGGAGATTGAGATGAGATATTTAGGAAGAAATGTTTTGCTGTGAGAGTGAGGAGGCCCAGGTTGCCCAGAGCAGGGGTGGCTGCCCCATCCCTGGAGGGGTTCAAGGGCAGGCTGGATGGGGCTTGGAGCCCCTGATCCAATGGGAGGTATCCCTGCCCAGGGCAGCAGTTGGACCTGGATGGGCCTAAAGGTCCCTTCCAACCCAAACCATCCTGTGATTATTATTATTTAAGGAAGAAATACAAACTTTCAGCCTCTGGGCAAAATCAAAGATGTGTTTGGCTCTTGACTTGGCATTAAAACAGAAATACAAGTCCTTGAGCAAAACAAAGATCTCCGCAGAGAAGCACACTTTCTGATTGCTAATCAAAAACCACGGGCACTCTCTGCTACTGGCATTTTTAATTTTGACCCAAACCCCTCCCCTCCTTCCCCATTAAACAGCTTGACAAACATCTCCAGCGTGTTCCCTGGAGGAACTCTTCCAAAGGCTGGTTACAGCTCAAAAGTGGTCTTGTTTTTCCAGTTTGGGTTTATCAAATGTCAGCTCGGAGCTTTGCTGAGCGTTTGCTCAATTCAAATATTATCTGATCTCCTGATGTTTTCCTGGCGTGGGTGTTCGACCAAAACCTGAGGTTCTGGGCACCTTCAGCCCAGCAGCTGCAATCAGAGAATCATCGACTGCCTTGGGTTGGAAGGGACCTCAAAGCCTCTGCCAGGGGCAGGAGCACCTCCCACGGGATCAGGAGCTCCAAGCCCCATCCAACCTGCCCTTGAACCCCTCCAGGGATGGGGCAGCCACCACTGCTCTGGGCAGCCTGGGCCAGTCCTCCCAGTTTTGGCCCCTCCTGTTGGGGTCAGGGCTCAGCCCTGCTGCCTGCTCAGAGTTCTCCTCCTCCAGCGCAGGGCTCTGGGGTGGGAGATGCAGCTTCCACCTCTCCAAACCTTCATGTGCTGTGTGGAGCAGCCGTTCTGAGCTGGTCCCTTCTGCTCAGCCTGGGTAGCTGGCTCGGCACTGCAGCCGGGAGCAATCCTGTTGCTCCTTGAGTCTCTGCCACCTCCTGTCCCCTCTTAGTGCAGACAAGATGAGAGGCACAGCCGGTGCCCAGGGGCAGGACATGAGGACCCCCTGGCACTGAAGCCCTGTGTGACGACAGCAGGGGATGGGGCTCTCGCGCCTTTTGATTCCAATGCCTCCAACTCAGCATAGAGTCACAGAATCACCAGGTTGGAAAAGACCCACCGGATCATCGAGTCCAACGGTGCCACCAGCCACGACCGAGCCCAGCCGGGCACCAAAGGCCCTGGCCTGCTCCGCTCCCCTGCCCCCTCGTTTGTGTTGGCAGCGACCGGCGACCGAAGCCGGTTTAATTGGCAGTTGTGTTTGTGGCCAGGATGTTATGAAAAGGTTTTCTGTCTCCCTCTGTAAGTTACCCTGAATATGTTTTCACTCTTAATATAATATTCACTTCATTATTAGCTGAAAGAGGCTCTTTTCTGAGAGGGTTTTTTTTTTTCCCCTCCCCTTCTTCCAAAAATATATTAAACGGCCCCTTCATGCCGCGCTCCGCTGAGGGCCGGGATTGTCTGCCGGAGGGGAAGTGAGAAACCCGACGGTAAATGGGATTTACACAGAAATTCCTTTCTTCCCCAGCGTCCCAGTGAGCCACTGGCGCTGGCTGGAGGAGGCGTCCACCGCTTGTGGGGCAGCCAGGGGGGCACTCGCCCTGCCCCCTCGCACTGTGGGCACTAAGGGGGCTCCCCCCGGCAGAGCAGCATCTCCTGGAGCCCCAGACTCGGAGTCTGGTCCATTAGAGTCAGAACAAGGAATTGAAATGGCAGGGGAAGCAGTCCAAGATGATGGAGTGTTCCTCACTGCTTGTGTCTTTCAACCGGGGTCTCTGTGCCTCTTGCAATCAGAGAGTCACAGAATCACCAGGTTGGAAAGGACCCATCGGATCATCGAGTCCAACTATTCCCATCAAACACTAACCCATGTCCCTCAGCACCTCGTCCACCCGTCCCTTAAACACCTCCAGGGAAGGTGAATTAACCCCCTCCCTGGGCAGCCTCTGACACTGCCCAACGACCCTTTCCATGAAAGATTTTTAACTCATGTCCAGCCTGACCTTCCCCTGGAGGAGCTTGAGGCCATTCCCTCTCGCCCTGTTCCCTGTCCCTTGGGAGAAGAGCCCAGCTCCCTCCTCTCCACAACCTCCTCTCAGGGAGTTGCAGAGAGTAATGAGGTCTCCCCTCAGCCTCCTCTTCTCCAGGATAAACACCCCCAGCTCTCTCAGCCGTTCCTTGTAAGCCTTATTCTCAGAGAAAACAGACAGCGCTGCTGGGTCTCCACTGAGGAGAGACACCGGCTAATGTGTCTGAAATCCTGCCCTCAGAAAGCTGTCACCAGTGGAGACAGCATCCGACCTGCTGCGAGATTAAGGGAGAGAGCACATCTTTGAACGCCTCCCGCAGAACAGGAGCAGCAGATGGATGCTGGAGTTCAGCACTCTTCATGGGAGAAGAGGTTGTTGCAGCAAGATCACAGAACCCTGGGTCAGAAGGGAGCCTCAAGTCCATCTAGCTCCACCACCTCCCACTGGATCCGGTTGCTTGGAGTCAGAGTTGGGCCACAGGAAACCCTGCACCAGCTGCTCGTCCCATGCTGGTGTTCGGTGGTGAAGGTGTTTCCAGCATCTGCAAAGTTTCAGGAGCTTGTTCAGTGTTGGGTGGGGTTTGGGTTGCAGCTAGAATCCCTGTGTCGTCATCTCACTGCCCTGCTGCTCTTAAGGCTTCGCAACAGCCGTAAGGTTTTGTCTCCAGCTTTGAGTCACAGGAGCAGAGAGCGGCTCCTGGGGATCATATCACACACTCAGCACCCAGCCTGGCTCAGCCTTCATGGTCCTGGGAAGCCACCTCTGCTTCCTTCTCGCCTCAGCTCCTCAAAGCGCATCTCCAGACCAGGCAAGGAGACCCTGCTTGGTGCCTGTCCCCATTGGTGGCAGCTGGTGTAGAAACCATGGAGTGTGGTGATGGGTGCTGGTGTCACCACAGTGCTGTGGGCTGCTCTCTGCCCGGGGCAGGGGGACACTAAGATTGCCATCCAGGAACCAAAACACACAGGATGGAAGTGCTCAAAACGGGATGAGAAGTCCAGGGAGCATGGGAACCCCTCAGGGGGGACACTGGAATCATGGAATCACCAGGTTGGAAGAGACCCATCAGATCATCTACTCCAACCGTAACCAAAGAATCAAAGAATCATGGAACGGTTTGGGTCAGAAGGGACCTCAAAGCCCATCCACTTCCAAACCCTGCTGTGGGACACCTCCCACTGGACCAGGGGCTCCAAACCCCATCCAGCCTGGCCTTGGACCCCTCCAGGGATGGGGAAGCTACAGTTTCTCTGGGCAACCTGGGCCAGTGCTTACAGTTTTGGCACCTCCTGGTTTTGGTTGGTGAACCCATTTGGGTGAATTTGTATGGCCACAAGCCCCGAGCTGTGCAGTGCTGGGGGGTGGCAGCGACTAACTGTGCAGCCCCCTTGCTCTGATGTCCCTAGAGAACCCATGGCTGGGTCAGGCTGTTCCCACATTCCCAGCTTTTGGGGTCTCATCAGGGGGACAACTGGCTGGGAAGGGGCAGAAGGGACCCCTGGGCCAGCACTTGTGCTGCCCTTGGCTGGTGTTGGGGGATCCAACACACCCCGGATCTCTGCTCCATCCCTCGAGGAGGTGGCTGTGAAAACCTGGAGGAGCTCGGAGCACGTTTTCCTTTCCACTGAAAGCAGCACAAACGCAACTCCCCCTCGGCAGGGCAGGCGCCGGTGGTGGGACGGACGCCTTCCCCCTGCTCCACTGCCACCATTCCTCACCTTCCTGCAAAACGCATTAGGGCTGGTACCTTGCGCTGATGAGTATTCAAGACTTGGTCCTAATTGGGAACAATTAACAGTTGTTTTGGCAAATACCTGCATGGCTGCTGTGGCTCTGCCTGACGGCTCAGACAAGCATCCCCGTCTGAAGAAGGGATGGTGGCTGAGGGAGCTTCCTAGGGATGCAGCTCGCACTTAAAGATGCTCTTGGGATGACTCTGGTTTGCGCAAGGCTGATTATCCCCAAAGTCTCAAACCGTCCTGCTTGTACCTCTCGGGTGTTGTGGCCACCTCACTGCAGGTGTGAGCAGCTCCCTGCTCTGTGGCTACCCAGAGAGGCTGCAGAAATGCTACTGGAGCTGGACCTGGACCTGGCTGAGGCCACAGGGGACCTTTGGGACTTCTCCTCATTCCTGAGTTCCCATTATGGCTTTATCTTGGGATGCTGGGGGAGGAGAAGCTCCACATGAGCTGGTAATGTGAGCTCCCAGCCCAGAAACCAACCGTGTCCTGGGCTGCATCCAGAGCAGAGGGATCAGCAAGGAGGGAGGGGATTCTGCCCCTCTGCTCCGCTCTGTGAGACCCACCTGGAGCCCTGAGTCCAGTTCTGGAGTCCTCAGCACAGGGAGGACATGGAGCTGGTGGAGTGAGTCCAGAGTAGGCCATGGAGATGATGTGAGGATTGGAGCACCTCTGTATGGGGACAGATAAAGAGAATTCAGGGTTGTTGAGGCTGGAGAAGAGAAGGCTGTGGGGAGACCTTAGAGCAGCTTCCAGTGCTGAAAGGGGCTCCAGGAAAGCTGGGGAGGGGCTCTGGATCAGGGAGGGCACGGAGAGGATGAGGGGAAGGGTTTTGAACTGCAAGAGGGGAGATTGAGATGAGATCTTAGGCAGAAATGTTTTGCTGTGAGGCTGGGGAGGCCCTGGCCCAGGTTGCCCAGAGCAGTGGTGGCTGCCCCATCCCTGGAGAGGTTCAAGGGCAGGTTGGATGGGGCTTGGAGGCCCTGATGCAGTGGGAGGTGTCCCTGCCCATGGCAGGGGTGGCACTAGATGTGTTTAATGTCCCTTCCAACCTAAGCTGTTCCATGATTCTATAAATCTGAGCCACACAAGATGCTTCTCCAAGTCAAGTGGATACTGAGGATGAGTTCCTTAGCTGGAGGGCAGTGGTTTGAGAAAGCACTTTGGACTGTGGGGAACTCCTAAGCTGGGGCAGCCCCCAGGCTGACCCCCAGCATGCTTGGGGTGTGTTCCCCTCCCTCAGAGTGGGGCTCCCCTCACTCTCCCTGGCACTGGCAGGGAATCAGAGAAGCAGGAGCTCTCTGATGTTTTCAGACTCTGTTTTCCACCTTTTGGGAAGAGGAAAGTGAGGCCTGAGCTGTTTCTCCAAGGTCTTGCAGGTCTGTCCGCCTTCCCACACACCTTTTGACCAGTATACCCAGTGTCCCCTCTGCCTCTAACCCAGTAAGGAGCATCCTCTTGCATAAAGCCAGACAGAAACTGTGCCTGGCAGACAGGAGTTCAGGGCAGGGAAAGTAGTGGAGAAGTTTGTGGGAGGACTCGATGGTTGGACTCGATGATCCCATGGGTCTCTTCCAACGTGGTTGTTCTATGATTCTATGATTCTATGACATGAGCAAGAGAAGACTCCTAATTTGCTTTAAAACAGGACTGAGAGCTGAGGGTGGGATCCTGACTGACCTGGGGATTGAGAAGGTGGGGAAAGGGCAATTCCCAGCTCTGCTCCCCACAGCAAGGCCAGAGGGGAGAGATGTTGGAGCTTCTCTGGCTCCACATGGCCCAGGAATGGTGCAGGCAAGTGGGACTGGTCCTGACCATGGAGGTCACCAAGGCTGGAGCCAATGTCTCTATCACAGAGTCATAGAAGCACAGGGTTGGAAAGGACCCACTGGATCACTGAGTCCAACCACTGCCAACGATCACTAAACCATGTCCCTCAATACGTTGTCCATCTGTTTTTTAACCCCCTCCAGGGGACTCAACCCCCACCCTGGGCAGCCTCTGACAATGCCCAATCACCCTTTCTGTGAAAGATATTTTCCTAGTGTCCAGGCTGACCCTCTCCTGGTGGAGCTTGAGGCCATTCCCTCTCGTCCTGTCCCCTGTCCCTTGGGAGAAGAGCCCAGCTCCCTCCTCTCCACAATCTCCTTTCAGGGAGTTGCAGAGAGCAATGAGGTCTCCCCTCAGCCTCCTCTTCTCCAGGATAAACACCCCCAGCTCTCTCAGCTGCTCCTCATAAGACCTGTTCTCCAGCCCCTTCACCAGCTTCGTTGCTCTTCTCTGGACTCACTCCAGAGCCTCAACATCCTTCTTGTGCTGAGGGGCCCACAACTGAACACAGGATTCGAGGAGCAGTCTCACCAGCGCTGAGTCCAGAGGGAGAAGAACCTCCCTGGCCCTGCTGGTCACACCGTTTCTGATCCAAGCCAAGATGCCATTGGCCTTCTTGGCCGCCTGGGCTACTACTGGCTCATGGTCAGTCGCTGTCAACCAACACCCCAAGTCCTTCTCCTCCAGGCACTTTACAGCCAGACTTCTCCTAGTCTGTAGCTGCTCAGGGTTGTTGTGCCCCAAGTGCAGGATCTGCCATTTGGCCTTGTTAAACCTCATCCCACTGGTCTCAGCCCATGGATCCAGCCTGTTCAGATCCCTTTGGTGCCTCCTGACCCTCCAGCAGATCCACACTCCCACCCAGCTTAGTGTCATCTGCAAACTTGCTAAGGGTACCCTCAATGCCTTCATCCAGGTCATTGATGAAGACATTCACCAGGGCTGGACCCAGCACTGAGCCCTGGGGACACCCCTTGGAACTGGCCTCCAGCTGGATCCTGTGTAGGACTCAGGCTTGGAGCAATCCAGGGAAGGAGGATGGGGAAACCACAGGGGCTTCCCCCACTGTGCTGCAATTTCATTCCTCATTGGTCTCAGCCCTGGAGCTCTGGCTGCTCCACAGACCCCTCAGTGAGACCCAAACCATCTCTCTGCAGCACGGAAGGTCCTGCGAGGGGGCAGTGAGCTGCAGGGGGGGACACCAGGGACACCAGGAGCCGGGCAACATGTGGTCTGCGAGATGAAGGAGCTGAGGAGGAGGAAGGTGGCCCTGCTGCTGGGAACGGGCTTGTGTTTCCATGGCCTCATACTTTCCTGTGCTGGAGACTTTGCAGTGAGGGCGGAAAATGCGGCAGCCAGGAGGGGGAGAGGGGGGCTGGCGGGGAAGGGTTTGCTTTGCCAGGGTGTTTGGGACGTTCTATGCCTGCCAGGCCAGAGCCTGTGCGCTGATGGATGGGAGTGGGGGACACGGACATGGTCCACACCAACCCCCCGTGGGTTTGGGGAGATACCCCTAAAAGGGGGTCTGGGCAGCTCCACAGGCAGAGCCTTCCCAGTTCCCACAGGATGGGCAGGGGATGCTCAGAGGGGGCTGGAGAACCCACCAGGCCAGGCAGCGCAAGACTGGGCTCAGGTTTGCTGCGGTGCTCGGGGAGGACAAGCCAGGAGAGCAGCCCTTTTACCACCTGAGGCCATTGGGTTTGTCATGCAGGTGTCCAAAATCCCACATGGGTACAATATCTCTGCTCCTGGGGATACAGCGAGCCCGGCTTTGCTGGGAGCCATGGGCTGGTGCAGAGGGCGTGATCCCATCTGAGGGGGCAGCAGGGCAGTTCCATCAGCCCAGGCTCTGCCACCCACCTGGAGTCATAGAATCATAGACCAACCAGGTTGGAAGAGACCCACTGGATCATCGGGTCCAACCATTCCTATCAAACACTAACCCATGTCCCTCAGCACCTCGTCCACTCGTCCCTTAGACCCTTCCAGGGAAGGTGAATCAACACCCTCCCTGGGCAGCCTCTGACACTGCCCAATCACCCTTTCTGGGAAAAATTGTTTCCTCATGTCCAGCCTGACCCTCCCCTGGTGGAGCTTGAGGCCATTCCCTCTCCTCCTGTCCCCTGTCCCTCGGGAGAAGAGCCCAGCTCCCTCCTCTCCACAACCTCCTTTCAGGGAGTTGCAGAGAGCAATGAGGTCTCCTCTCAGCCTCCTCTTCTCCAGGTGGAAGCCTCACTCCTCCAGGTGAGAAGGAGGAGGCATCTTTGTTTTCCAGTCCTGGTTTTTGAAAGGAGTTGTGGCTGCTGACACCACCTCCCTGCCCTTGGTTCTTTGCCCATTGGACAGGGCAAAAGGATCAGGGATGGGGAGGAGGAGAAAGTCGTTCATCATGAAAGGCTTGAGAGGGGGAGCCTGTGAACCTCATGGAGTTCAATCAGGCTAAGGGCAAAGCCCTGCACCTGGGTCAGGACAATCCCGAGGAAACCACGGGCTCAGCTGAAAAAAGATTGGGAGCGACCCTGAGAAGAGCTGGAGTGCTGGGGATGAGAAGCTGAACATGAGGCAGCAACATGAGCTCCCAACCCAGAAACCAACCGTGTCCTGGGCTGATCCAGAGCAGAGCGACCAGCAGGGAGGGAGGGGATTCTCCTCTCTGCTCTGCTCTGTGAGACCCACCTGGAGCCCTGAGTCCAGTTCTGGAGTCCTCAGCACAGGGAGGACATGGAGCTGTTGGAGAGAGGCCAGAGGAGGCCACGGAGATGATGAGAGGGCTGGAGAACCTCCTGTATGAGGCCAGGCTGAGAGAGTTGGGGTTGAGGCTGGAGAAGAGAAGGCTGTGGGGAGACCTTAGAGCAGATTCCAGAGTTGAAAGGGGCTCCAGGAAAGCTGGGATGGGACTCTGGATCAGGGAGGGCAGGGACAGGACAAGGGGGAACAGTTTTGAGCTGCAAGAGGGGAGATTGAGATGAGATCTTAGGCAGAAATGTTTTTCTGTGAGGGTGGGGAGGCCCTGGCCCAGGTTGCCCAGAGCAGGGGTGGCTGCCCCATCCTTGGAGGGGTTCAAGGGCAGGTTGGATGGGGCTTGGAGCCCCTGATCCAGTGAGAGGTGTCCCTGCTCATGGCAAGTGGGACTGGGTGGGCTTTGAGGTCCCTTCCAGCCCAAACCAGATCCGATGGGTCCCTTCCAACCTGGTTGTTCTATGATTCTATGATTCTATGATGCAGGGTTGGGTATCTGGGACAAGGCAGAGGGTGGGAACATGCAGGTTGAACATCAGTGGAAGAGACTCATTACAGTTCTCATCCTCTGCAAATGCTCCTCCGGCCACCATCTTTCAGCAGAACAAGGGATCACCTTGTCATAAACCCTTTCATTCTTTCCTCTTCTTTAAGGGACGGGTAGACGAGGTCCTGAGGGACATGGGTTAGTGTTTGATAGGAATGGTTGGACTGGATGATCTGATGGGTCTCTTCCAACCTGGTGATTCTATGATTCTCTCATGTACCATCCAGCAGTCGTCTCCATTTCTCTCATCCATCCAGCTGTGGTTCTGACTAAGCAGCAGCTCTCCTGCCTTCGCTGTATCCAGCAGAAGTGAGAATTTCACACCAGCTAGGGGAGACCCACCAGCCCTCGGGGGGCTGGGACCCTTGGGTTGTCACCGCTCTGGGATGAGATTTCATCTCCAGATGTTGATCTCCTCAAATAACAGTGAGGGAGCCTCTGCCCTTCTCCATCTCCTCCAGCGACACAGCACATGCCTGGAGGGTTGGTGCCAGAAGGTTGGTGCCACTTCCAGGGGCAGAAGAGGGATCGGCTGGGGATGAGGACAGAGCAGAGCTGTCCCTTTGTCCACCCCAGCACTGCTGGTGGAACCTAGGCTGGAGGGACCCATCTCACAGACCTGGTGCCACATCAAAAAGCCCAAGTTCTCAGCTCAGGCCTCATGCCCGAAGAACAAGCGTTGCCAGCTGCAGTGAGAGCCTTCGCCGTGGTCGCCTGACCTTTAAAGAAAGAAGGTTGGTGAGATGGAAGCAGAAATCCCTGAAAGATTATTTGTTTCTCACGAACTATATTTAGGCACCACTGGCAAACCCCAAAAGTGCTGAGTTCTGCTAAATAAATATGGGAGCTCTGTGTTTTTTTCCCCTGGAGGAGAGCAGGATTAGTAAGGGACCGGGAAATCGTATTTTTGTTTGACATACCTGAGGGTTTCCATTCCAAGTTCCTGTCTTGAGCTCTCGATGCTGATGACGGACCCGAAGCAGCATCTCTTTTTGGGAAGAGCAAAGCAGGCAGCTTACCCACCACAGCACTGCTTTTTTTCAGTCTTAAACTTTGTGTTCTTGAGCAGTTTTGTAAAAGTTTATTTGGATGTTATGAGGGTAGAATCCAGACCCCACGAGCACCACTCTAGAAGGAAAGTCCTTCCCTGGTGAGATGCAGAGCTTGGGCTCCCTGCCTGCAGCCAGCGGGGATGGAGCAGCCAGGGGTCATAGAATCATAGAACAACCAGGTTGGAAGAGACCCATGGGATCTTCTAGTCCAACCATTCCTATCAAACACTAAATCAAGTCCCTCAAGACATCATCCACCCGTGCCTTAAACACCTCCAGGGAAGGTGAATCAACCACCTCCCTGGGCAGCCTATTCCAATGCCCAATGACCCTCTGTGTGAAAAACTTCCTCCTAATCTCCAGCCTAAATCTCCCCTGGTGGAGCTTGAGGCCATTCCCTCTCGTCCTGTCCCCTGTCCCTTGGGAGAAGAGGTCAACTCCCTCCTCTCTACAACCTCCTTTCAGGTACTTGTAGAGAGTAATGAGGTCTCCTCTCAGCCTCCTCTTCTCCAGGATAAACACCCCCAGCTCTCTCAGCCGCTCCTCATAGGGCCTGTTCTCCAGCCCCTTCACCAGCCTTGTCGCTCTTCTCTGGACTCACTCCAGAGCCTCAACATCCTTCTTGTGCTGAGGGGACCACAACTGAACACAGGATTCAAGGAGCAGCCTCACCAGTGCTGAGTCCAGAGGGAGAATCACCTCCCTGGCCCTGCTGGTCACACTATTTCTGATCCAAGCCAGGATGCCATTGGCCTTCTTGGCCACCTGGGCACACTGCTGGCTCATGGGTCAAGGCGGCTGGGACACCAGGGCTGCTCCAACCAGGGCTGCAGGAGATGGAGAGGATGTCACTTCACTTGTCTGGAAGGAATGTGGCTCATCTTGTGTTGAATCCTCCCTTAAACCCTATTCCCCCTGGGGATCCACTGGAATCGGGGCTGGAACTCCAGCTGTTTGCAGGTGGGATGTGGGGCTGCAGGTGCTGGGGGATGGGGAGTGAGGGGTGTTTGCTGGTCACTCAGGAGTGTAAGAGCACATCTGAGTAGCTGATACGACGAGGAAAACAGTGATGGGCCAGGGAACAGCTGTTTGGATTTAAAGTGCAAGGTCCAACACCTGCGTCTGGGCAATGCCAAGGACAACCACAGGCAGGGCAGAGAATGAACTGGAAGCAGCCCTGAGGAGAAGGACTTGAGGTGCTGGGGGAGGAGAAGCTCAATATGAGCCAGCAACGTGAGTTCCCAGCCCAGAAACCAACCATGTCCTGGGCTGCATCCAGAGCAGAGGGACCAGCAGGGAGGGAGGGGATTCTGCCCCTCTGCTCCACTCTGTGAGACCCACCTGGAGCCCTGAGTCCAGTTCCGGAGTCCTCAGCACAGGGAGGACATGGAGCTGTTGGAGCAAGGCCAGAGGAGCCCATGTCGATGATGCGAGTACGAGGCCAGGCTGAGAGTTGGGGTTGTTGAGCCTGGAGAAGAGAAGGCTGTGGGGGAGACCTCAGAGCAGATTCCAGTGCTGAAAGGGGCTCCAGGAAAGCTGGGAAGGGGCTCTGGGTCAGGGAGGGCAGGGAGAGGATGGGAGGAATGATTTTCAGCTGCAAGAGGGGAGATTGAGATGAGATCTTAGGCAGAAATGTTTTTCTGTGAGGGTGGGGAGGCCCTGGCCCAGGTTGCCCAGAGCGGTGGTGGCTGCCCCATCCCTGGAGGGGTTCAAGGGCAGGTTGGATGGGGCTTGGAGGCCCTGATGCTGTGGGAGGTGTCCCTGCCCATGGCAGGGGTGGCACTGGATGGGTTTGAGGTCCTTCTAACCCAAACCATCCCATGACCCCTTGGTGTGGAGCGGGGAAGCACGATCGCCGTGGGGCATCCCAGGTGCCCCCTCCCCATGCTGGGGGGTCTCTCAGTGCTGGTGCCGAGGGGCTCTGCCTCAGCCCCCATCATGCCGGCCCCGCACTTCTCCCGTTCTCCGCTGGCTCGTATTTATTTATTTATACGGTGAAGGTAATAAAACTCCAGCAGGAAACGGAGGCGATTCCCTGCCATTCCCCACCAGCCAGCCCTGGGCCGGGCGAACAAGGAGGCACTTTGTGTGGCGCAGACCTGGCTGCCAGCGCAGAGAGGCGAAGAAAGGGCCGTGTGTGTCTGGGCTGGATCGGGATCCAGCACCGACCCAGCCCAGCGACACCGTGGGACTCGGGGAGCTGGGGAAGAAGCTTCACTCTGCATGGGGAAAACGGGGTTGGGGATGAAAGGGCCTCTGTGCTGGCTTGGGATGTCATCCGGGAGCATCCCGGAGCACAAGGCACCTCCTCTGCCCATTTTGGGGCTGCCAGGAAACTGGGGGGTGTGCTGAAGGTCAGCTGGGGGGCAGACGGTCGCCCCACGGCCACTCTGGCAGCCGTATGACCTGCTCTTCCCAGGGCTGAGGCAGCTGGGAGGGAGCTCCAGCCCTTGGGCTGCCTCAGGCAGCTGGCGCACACTGCACATGCTGCCATCAGTAGGGTTCGGAGTGAACGCTGACTGTCAAGGGTCAAAGCTCGAGGGACCCACAGAGGGGTCTACACGGCTGAGTGGTGTGGCCTGGGGGAGGATATGGCTCAGTCCAGCCTCCCTTTTGGGTGTCCCACAGCCAGGGATGTTTGTCCCATCCCCACTAGAACTGTGCTGCCAGCTCAGACACCAGCAAAAACACTGATGGGGAACTGCCCAGTGTCCTCTCTTATCACAGAATCATAGAACAGCCAGGTTGGGAGAGACCCACCAGATCATCAAGTCCAACCATTCCTATCAAACACTAAACCATGTGCCTCAGTACCTCGTCCACCCGTCCCTTAAATGCCTCCAGGGAAGGGGAATCAACACCTTCCCTGAGCAGCCTCTGACACTGCCCAATCACCCTTTCTGTGAAAACAATTTTCCTACCGTCCAGCCTGAACCTCCTCTGGTAGAGCTTGAGGCCATTCCCTCTCATCCTGTCCCCTGTCCCTTGGGAGAAGAGCCCAGCTCCCTCCTCTCCACAACCTCCTTTCAGGGAGTTGCAGAGAGCAATGAGGTCTCCGCTCAGCCTCCTCTTCTCCAGGATAAACACCCCCAGCTCTCTCAGCAGTTCCTCATAAGGCCTGTTCTCCAGTCCCTTCACCCCTTCCTACCAACTCTGCTGGGGAACCCTTGCATGCCATGTCCTCCAGCCTTGGCCCCTGTGCCCCCACACCGTGGACTGGGGTTGTCACCACAAAGTCACACAGGGAACCCAAGGCCAGGAGATGACCCCAGGCGTTCAGGTCACGGTGCTGCTGGGGATGCTGGTGTCACTGGCAGCTGCATGACCTGCTCCTCCCAGGGCTGAGGCAGCTGGGAGGGAGCTCCAGCCCTTCAGCTGCCTCAGGCAGGTGGTGCAAACTGCATCTGCTGCCATCAGTAGGGTTCAGAGTGAACGCTGGCTGCCAACACTCACCTGGGCCCTGTTCTCCTCTACGGGATGTGTGTAAGGTTGAGCCTGCCACAGCCCCAGGATGGCTGGGGGAGGTCGCAAGGGGTGGTGATGGGATGGCAGGGTGTGTGTGGGGGGTTCAGCTCAGCATTCCCCACACCTGCCCCTGCAGCACCTCCCGCTCCCATTCTGGCAGGGATGGCAGCCACAGGTAGCAGCTCTCACAGCTCCCTGAGCCACCAGAACTGCTCTCCTGGGTGGAGGAGGGGAACAAGAATCCCTTCTCCTGCAGGAAATGTCTCTGCATCCCTGGGTGGTGGTGCCTGGGAGAGAAGGATGGGACAGTCCTTCCCTTTAGGGGACACAAACCAGGGACTGGGGCCTCAGCAGCAAACAATGGGGTGACAGCGTCTGGCTGGGGGCTCAGCACCCCCACTCCCTGCCTTGCCTGATGTGGCTGTGCCCACGGTACCTGGCCAGGAGCTGGTGCTGGGCAGGGTGGAGAGCCCCACGCAGCCACCAACCCAACAGGGCACTGGCAATTCCCCCTGCTGGGTTCTCACTGCTGCAGTTTATGGCAGAGCATGGAAGGAATGGGTTTTCCCTTCCATTTGCAGGATCTGTGGTGCCTCTTCCCCTGAGGCCAGGCTGAGAGTTGGGGTTGTTCAGCCTAGAGTAGAGGAGGTTCCAGGGAGATCTTCGAGCAGCTTCCAGTGCTGAAAGGGGCTCCAGGGAAGCTGGGGAGGGGCTTTTTGCAAGGGTCTGGAGTGATTGAATGAGGGGAATGGCTTTAAATTGGAAGGGGGAAGATTTAGACTGGGCATAGGGAGGAAATTCTACATAGGGAGGGTGATGAGGCCCTGGCCCAGGTTGCCCAGAGCAGTGGTGGCTGCCCCATCCCTGGAGGGGTCCTAGGGCAGGTTGGATGGGGCTTGGAGCCCCTGATCCAGTGGGAGGTGTCCCTGCCTATGGCAGAGGGTTTGGAACTGGCTGGGCTTTGAGGTCCCTTCCAACCCAAACCATTGCATGTTTCTCTGATTCTCTGATCTTTTGGTGCCTGGAACCTGGTTCTCCTGGAACCCAGTGCCAGGTTCCTCCATCAGTTTGCGGTCTATCCCCCCAAATCTCTCCCCTCCTGCTGTGCTGTCACTTGTCTGAGGTGGTCACACAGCACTCACGGGGGGTCACAGGACAGAGAGCATCACTTGTCCCACGGGGTACAACTGCATCCCCTGGGAAGCTGCCCCGGGGTGGGACAGTTTGGGGTTGAGGGTTGCTCCGCTGGTGCAAGGCAATGGTGGCAGGGCCACCTCCAGCTCTGGGCACCATCCAGGAGCATCGTGAGGTGCCTGGCGTGGGGTGCTCCAAGCACAGCCCCTTCCACCTGCTCGCCAGCCCATCCGAGCCCAGCACCCCTTTGAAACCAGACCCGTTGGCCTTTCGCACCAGCTACTCATGGGAAATGCTTTGGGAAGGGAAAATTATCCCCTCTCCTCCCTCCGGATCCCTGTGGGGTGAGCCAGCAGCTTCCAGATTCACAGCGAGAGGCTGAGGTGGTGCACAGCCTGGCACTGGGGGCAACTGGGACCTGCAAGGAGGGCCAGGGACAAGGGCAGAACAGCCTCTCAGGCTCTCACCGCTGGCACGTCCTGCCTGCCCCTGCCAGGGTGGGACAGCACCCACGACTCCCTCCGCAGCTCCATTGCCTCCTCTCCAGCTCTATCACCCCCTCGTTGGCTCCACCACCTTCTCCTCAGCTCCATCATCCCCTCTCCAGCTCCATCACCACCTCCTCGGCTCCACCACCTTCTCCTCGGCTCCATCACCCCCACTCCAACTCCATCACCTGCCTCCTTGGCTTCATCAGCTCCTTCCCAGGAATATTAACCCCTCTCCTACTCCCCCCCCCCCCAGCTCCATCAACCTCTCCTCGGGTCCACCATCCCCTCCTTGGCTCCATCACTTTCTCCCCAGCTCCATCATTCCCTCCTCAGTTCCCTCACCCCCTCTTTGACTCCATCACCCTCTCCTTGGCTCTATTACCACCACCTCCCTGGCTCTATTACCACCCCCTCCTTGGCTCCATCACCCCTCCCCAGCTCTGTGCCCCCCTCCCTGGCTCCCACCAGGGCTGTCCTCATTGCTGGTGCCAAAGGGTATCCCCAGTCCTTGCGACCCAGGGTGACTCCATCCGTGGTGGGGCCAGAGGACCATGGCTGCCACCTCTCCTCAACCCTGAGGCAGCAGAAGGGGCTTTTTCCCCACTCGTGGCTCTCCCTTCTCTCCTTCCCCCTCTCTGGGCTGAGGCTCTCATAGGTTTGCGAGCGCTGTTGACGGGAAGAAAGGAAATGGGGCAAAGCTGCTGCCAGGAACCACAGGCTCCCGGGCTCCTGCGCTCCAGGCTGGTGCTTCCCGGGCAGGAATTCTGGGCAGCCTCTGTGAGCCCTTTCTTCCAGCTATTGATGTTGGATCCCCGGCCCCAGGGCCACTTCCAAGGCCATAAATCTGCTGGGTCGCTCTACCTTGTTTGCACTGCAAAGCTTCCAGACCTGCTGGAGATCTCGGCTTCTGTGCGTGGCCGTCATGTCCCCACGGCCGAGGTGGCAGCGAGTGCACTCCAGAGGTGCCACCGCACTCCAGCCGGACGGCAGGGCCTGAGGAAAGGGCAGGACTTGGCCAAGGGTGGCGGTGAGCCCTCCTGGTAGCCCACTGCGCATGGTGGAATGGAGCTCTGGGAGGGCCCCACGGGTCCTTTGCTGTCCCCTCTGCTGTCCCCAAGCCTTGGGCAGGGCTTGGGCATCCCACAGTGCACCCAAGAGGGGTTTTGGGGTGGGGAGAGCCCCAAGGTGCCACCCCAGGGTGTGGGGTGAAGGGGAGGGGCGGCCGCTCCTCGGCACTAAAAGGAGCCCCTTGACTCTGAAATCCCGCGTGTTGCTCTTGGCCTGGCTGCGCTGCCTCCTGCCAAGAGCAACAGGTTTACATATTAAAGCAAAATTAAATTAAAAGGCATTTATTTGTGCCTTTGCCACCCCCCCCCCCCCTCCTCCCATTAACCCTTCGCAGCCCAGGTACGAGGGCAGCCAAAGGGATGGGACTGGCCCCCTGGGGTACCATCCAGCCCCTGTCCCTGGGTGCTGCCGCCCACCCAGAGCTCTCGCTGGGCGACATGGAATGGAATCCGGGATGTTTGGGAGTTTCCATGTGATGTTTCCAAGCGTTCCTTGGCAAAGGACTCCCGAAAGGGAAGCTTTGGTGCCTGGAGCTGGGCATTAGGCTGTCCTGGAACAGTGACATTGGAGCCCTTGGTTCCCCTTCCCCACACAGGACACGGAGTGGATGCGATGAGGGATCACAGCGAGAGGTGCCACCTCCATCCCTGCGGCTGCAGATGCAGCTGTGGCTTCCAGCTCAACCGCACGTGATGTTTTGTCCCCAGACCTGCAGCATGGCACAAAATACCTCCAACCCCCGCATTTCTTAGAGCACAATGGGATGAACGTGGCCTTAACCCAGGGCACAAAGCCCCTGACACTGGTTGCTCTTTGTCACCGGCAAACATAGAATTGTAGAATCACAGAATCACCAGGTTGGAAAAGACTCATCGGATCATCAAGTCCAACCATTCCCATCAATCACTAAACTATGTTTGTCACTGGCTCGTCCACTCGTCCCTTAAACCCCTCCAGGGAAGGTGAATCAACCCCCTCCCTGGGCAGCCTCTGACACTGACCAGTCACCCTTTCCTTGAAATATTTTTTCCTAATGTCTACCCTGACCCTCCCCTGGAGGAGCTTGAGGCCATTCCCTCTTGTCCTGTCCCCTGTCCCTTGGGAGAAGAGCCCAGCTCCCTCCTCTCCACAACCTCCTTTCAGGGAATTGAAGAGAGCAATGAGGTCTCCCCTCAGCCTCCTCTTCTCCAGGATAAACACCCCCAGCTCTCTCAGCTGTTCCTCATAAGGCCTCTTCTCCAGCCCCTTCCCCAGCTTCGTTGCTCTTCTCTGGACTCGCTCCAGAGCCTCAACATCCTTCTTGTGCTGAGGGGCCCACAACCAAACACAGGATTCGAGGAGCAGTCTCACCAGTGCCAAATCCAGAGGGAGAATACACCCCTTGGCCCTGCTGGTCACACCGTTTCTGATCCAAGCCAAGATGCCATTGACCTTCTTGGCCACCTGGGCCACTGCTGCCTCATGTTCAGTCCCTGTCAACCAACACCCCCAGGAATGGTTTGAGTTGGAAGGGGCCTCAAAGCCCATCCAGTCCCACCCCTGCCATGGGCAGGGACACCTCCCACTGGATCAGGGCCTCCAAGCCCCATCCAGTTTGCCCTTGAACCCCTCCAGGGATGGGGCAGCCACCACTGCTCTGGGCACCCTGGGCCAGGGCCTCCTCACCCTCACAGGGAGGTTGCTGCCAGGCTGGTGTCTGGAGTTGCGGGCGCTGCGCTGTTCCCAGGCATTCCCACAGCCCTGTGATTTCTTTAGTCACAACATAACAACCTGTCAACGCGGCTCCTAATCGCCAGCCGCACGCTGACACCCGCCATACATTATTTAAACATGCCCGATCCGGCGCTGTAAGGAAATTCCATGGGAGCTGCTTATCGGGAATTGTAACGGTGCAGGAGATAAGCTCTGTCCCTGGAATTTCCCTCTAGACTGGTCACCCGGCTCAGGGGCCCTGGGAAAAGGGTTCCTGGGGGTTATTTGGGGTACTGGAGGCACCTTGGTCCCTTTGCCACCAGCAAGACTAAAAAGAACCATCCCGTGTTGGAGAAGCACTGAAAGGGGCTCCAGGAAAGCTGGGGAGGGGCTTGGGATCAGGGAGGGCAGGGAGAGGATGAGGGGGGATGGTTTTGAGCTGCCAGAGGGGAGATTGAGATGAGATCTTGTGGAGAAATGCTTTTCTGTGAGGGTGAGGAGGCCCTGGCCCAGGTTGCCCAGAGCAGGGGTGGCTGCCCCATCCCTGGAGGGGTTCAAGGGCAGGTTGGATGGGGCTTGGAGCCCCTGATCCACAGCAGGAGAGTGGAACTGGCTGGGCTTTGAGGTCCCTTCCAACCCAAACCATCCCATGGGTCTATATCTGTGAGGGCCAAGTTTGGTATCAGCAGCTCTCACCCTGAAATGGTGGCAGAGGCAGCAAAGCCCATCCCCATGGAACAGCTGCCCTCAGCCTGGGTTTGTCGCTGCTTTGAGTGCTCTTGGTTCCTCCATGCAGGCACCCTCAGCCTCCCCTGCCCCCTTCACTGTTACCTGTCCCCCAGTGAGGGAACATCCTGGGGTGTTTATCCTGGAGAAGAGGAGGCTGAGGGGAGACCTCATTGCTCTCTGCAACTCCCTGAGAGGAGGTTGTGGAGAGGAGGGAGCTGGGCTCTTCTCCCAAGTGACAGGGGAGACAGGATGAGAGGTCCTCACGTCTCCAGATGCACCAGGGGAGGTTCAGGCTGGACATTAGGAAAAAAAAAAAAATCTTTCCAGTAAGGCGTGGAACAAGAACCCAAAACTTCATTCAAGCAATGAAGCTGGTGAAGGGGCTGGAGAACAGGCCTTGTGAGGAGTGGCTGAGAGAGCTGGGGGTGTTTATCCTGGAGAAGAGGAGGCTGAGGGGAGACCTCATTGCTCTCTGCAATTCCCTGAAAGGAGGTTGTGGAGAGGAGGGAGCTGGGCTCTTCTCCCAAGGGACAGGACGAGAGGGAATGGCCTCAAGCTCCACCAGGGGAGATTTAGGCTGGACATGAGGGAAAAGTTTCTCCCAGAAAGGGTGATTGGGCAGTGGCAGAGGCTGCCCAGGGAGGGGGTTGAGTCACCTTCCCTGGAGGTGTTTAAGGGACGGGTGGCCGAGGTGCTGAGGGACACGGGTTAGTGTTTGATGGGAACGGTTGGACTCGATGACCCGGCGGGTCTCTTCCAACCTGGTTGGTCTATGACTCTGTGTGTGTGCGGGATCCCACACGCGTGTCCGTGTGCCTGTGCTCACACCTGAGCCCGCGGTGGTTCCCGTTCCCGCCAGCAGGGCGGCTCCTGCCCCTGCTGCGCACGTGCCTGTCCCCCCCCCCCCCCCTGTCCCCGCCCCGTAGCCGGTTCCCCCGTGTGGGGGCAGGCGGGTCCCTCCCCCGGTCCCTCCCCTGGGCGGGGCGGGGGCGGCGGGCGCGGGGCCGCATGGCGCTGCTCGGGGCCGCGGGGGGCGGCCCGCGCGGGGGCCGGGGCCGCAGCCACGCCCGGGGGCTCCCGCGGGGGCTGTAGCACCGACCCGAGGGAGACGACGACGACGGCGGCGGCGGCAGCAGGTGCCGCGAGCGGGGCGGGACCGCGGGGCTGGCGAGCGGGGCGGCCGGGCCGGGAGCCGGGAGTGCTGCGGGAGCTGAGGGAGCGGCGAGCACTGCAGGAGCTGTGAGCAGTGCAGGAGCTGTGAGCACTGCAGGAGCTGTGAGCAGGGCAGGAGCTGTGGGCACTGTGAGCACTGTAGGAGCTGTGACTAGTGTAGGAGCTGTGACTAGTGTAGGAGCTGTGAGCAGGGCAGGAGCTGTGACCACTGCAGGAGCTGTGAGCAGGGCAGGAGCTGTGACTAGTGTAGGAGCTGTGACTAGTGTAGGAGCTGTGAGCACTGCAGGAGCTGTGAGCAGGGCAGGAGCTGTGAGCACTGCAGGAGCTGTGAGCACTGCAGGAGCTGTGAGCACTGCAGGAGCTGTGAGCAGGGCAGGAGCTGTGAGCACTGCAGGAGCTGTGAGCACTGCAGGAGCTGTGAGCACTGCAGGAGCTGTGAGCACTGCAGGAGCTGTGAGCACTGCAGGAGCTGTGAGCACTGCAGGAGCTGCGAGCAGTGCAGGAGCTGTGAGCACTGCAGGAGCTGTGAGCACTGCAGGAGCTGTGAGCACTGCAGGAGCTGTGAGCACTGCAGGAGCTGCGAGCACTGCAGGAGCTGCGAGCACTGCAGGAGCTGCGAGCACGGCAGGAGCTGCGAGCACGGCAGGAGCTGCGAGCACGGCAGGAGCTGTGAGCACTGCAGGAGCTGCGAGCACGGCAGGAGCTGCGAGCACGGCAGGAGCTGCGAGCACGGCAGGAGCTGTGAGCAGTGCAGGAGCTGTGAGCACTGCAGGAGCTGTGACTAGTGCAGGAGCTGTGAGCAGTGCAGGAGCTGTGAGCAGTGCAGGAGCTGTGACCAGTGCAGGAGCTGTGAGCACTGTGACCAGCGCAGGAGCTGTGACCAGCGCAGGAGCTGTGACCAGCGCAGGAGCTGTGAGCAGCGCAGGAGCTGTGAGCAGTGCAGGAGCTGTGGGTGCTGTGACCACTGCAGGAGCTGTGACCACTGCAGGAGCTGTGACCGGTGCGGGAGCTGCAAGCAGTGCAGGAGCTGCAGGCACTGCAAGAGGTGAAGGCAGCATCAGGGCTACAAGCAGTACAGGCAGTGCAGGAGCCGTGGTTGCTGTGACTAGTGCAGGAGCTGTGACCGGTGCGGGAGCTGCAAGCAGTGCGGGAGCTGCAGGCACTGCAAGAAGTGAAGGCAGCGTCAGGGCTACAAGCAGTGCAGGAGCTGTGGGCGCTGTGACCAGCGTAGGAGCTGTGACCAGTGTAGGAGCTGCAAGCAGTGCAAGAGGTGAAGGCAGCGTCAGGGCTACAAGCAGTGCGGGAGCTGTGAGTGCTGTAAGCAGAGCAGGCAGTGCAGGAGCTGTGGTTGCTGTGACCAGTGCAGGAGCTGCAAGTAGTGTGGTTGCTGCAGGCACTACAAGAGGTGAAGGCAGCGTCAGGGCTACAAGCAGTACAGGCAGTGCAGGAGCTGTGGTTGCTGTGACCACTGCAGGAGCTGCAGGCAGTTCAGGAGCTGCAGGCACTGCAAGAGGTGAAGGCAGCGTCAGGGCTACAAGCAGTACAGGCAGTGCAGGAGCTGTGGTTGCTGTGACCAGTGCGGGAGCCGCAAGCAGTGTGGGAGCTGCAGGCGCTGCAAGAGGTGAAGGCGGCATCAGGGCTACAAACAGCGCAGGCAGTGTGGGAGCTGTAGGTGTTGCAAGCAGTGCAGGCAGTGCAGGAGCTGTGAGCACTGTGACCAGTGCAGGAGCTGTGGATGCTGCGACCAGTGCAGGAGCTGCAAGCAGTGCAGGAGCTGCAGGCACTGCAAGTGGTGTAGGCAGAGCAGGAGCTGCAAGCAGTACAGGCAGAGCAGGAGCTGCGAGCGGTGCGGGCAGTGCAGGAGCTGTGGGCACTGTGACCAGCGCAGGAGCTGCAAGCAGTGCGGGAGCTGAGGTGAAGGCAGTGCAGGAGCTGCTAGCAGTTCAGGCAGAGCAGGAGCTGCGAGAGCTGTAAGCAGTTGCAGGCATTGCAGGAGTTGCAGGCACTGCAAGCAGTACAGGCACTGCAAGCAGTACAGGCGGTACAGGCAGTACAGGCAGTGCAAGGAATACAGGCAGTGCAGGAGCTGCAGGCACTACAGGCAGTGCAGGCAATGTGGGAGGTGTGAGTGCTGCAAGCAGAGCAGGAGCTGTGGGCACTACAAGCAGTGCAGGCACAGCAGGAGCTGTGGGCACTGTAAGTGGTGCAGGCAGAGCAGGAGCTGCGAGTGCAGGAGCTGTGGGCACTACAAGCAGTACAGGAGCTGTGGGCACTGCGAGGGGTGCGGGCAGAGCAGGAGCTGTGGGCACTACAAGCAGTACAGGAGCTGTGGGCACTGCGAGGGGTGCGGGCAGAGCAGGAGCTGTGGGCGCTGCGAGGGGTGTGGGCAGCGTGGGTTCGGTGCAGGCGATGGCGGTGCGGGCGCTGCGGGCGCTGTGGGTGCTGTGCGTGCTGTGGGCGGACGGGCGGGGGCTGGAGCTGGAGGGCCCGCGGGGCCGCGCCGCGCGCTGCCAGCCCGTGGACATCCCCATGTGCCGCGGCATCGGCTACAACCTGACGCGCATGCCCAACCTGCTGGGCCACGAGAGCCAGCGCGAAGCCGCCCTCAAGCTGCACGAGTTCGCGCCGCTGGTGGAGTACGGCTGCCACGTCCACCTGCGCTTCTTCCTCTGCTCGCTCTACGCGCCCATGTGCACCCACCAGGTGAGCGCCAGCATCCCCGCCTGCCGCCCCATGTGCGAGCAGGCGCGCCACAAGTGCGTCCCCATCATGGAGCAGTTCAACTTCGGCTGGCCCGACTCGCTCGACTGCGCCAAGCTGCCCACCAAGAACGACCCCAACGCCCTCTGCATGGAGGCCCCCGAGAACGCCTCGGCCGCCGAGCCCCACAAGGGGCAGGGGATGCTGCCCGTGGCGCCGCGGCCCTGGCCGCCCGGCACCGCCGGGGCACGGGGACCCGACGGGCTGGGGGCCTGCGACAACCCCGAGAAGTTCCAGTACGTGGAGAAGAGCCTGTCGTGCGCGCCGCGCTGCTCCCCCGGCGTCGACGTTTACTGGTCCCGGGAGGACAAGGACTTCGCCTTCATCTGGATGGCCGTCTGGTCCACCCTCTGCTTCGTCTCCACCACCTTCACCGTCCTCACCTTCCTCCTCGACCCCCACCGCTTCCAGTACCCCGAGCGGCCCATCATCTTCCTCTCCATGTGCTACAACGTCTACTCCGTGGCCTTCATCATCCGCTCGGTGGCCGGGGCCGAGAACATCGCCTGCGACCGGGAGAACGGCGAGCTCTACGTCATCCAGGAGGGGCTGGAGAGCACGGGCTGCACCATCGTCTTCCTCATCCTCTACTACTTCGGCATGGCCAGCTCGCTCTGGTGGGTCGTCCTCACCCTCACCTGGTTCCTGGCGGCCGGGAAGAAGTGGGGCCACGAGGCCATCGAGGCTCACAGCAGCTACTTCCACATGGCCGCCTGGGGCATCCCGGCCATGAAGACCATCGTCATCCTCACCATGCGGAAGGTGGCGGGGGACGAGCTCACGGGGCTTTGCTACGTGGGGAGCATGGACGTCGGCGCCCTGACCGGCTTCGTCCTCATCCCCCTCTCCTGCTACCTGGTCATCGGCACCTCCTTCATCCTCACGGGCTTCGTCGCCCTCTTCCACATCAGAAAGATCATGAAGACGGGCGGCACCAACACGGAGAAGCTGGAGAAGCTGATGGTGAAGATCGGGGTCTTCTCCATCCTCTACACCGTCCCGGCCACCTGCGTCATCATCTGCTACTTCTACGAGCGGCTGAACGTGGATTATTGGAACCTCAGGGCTCTGGAGCGCGGCTGCCTGCACCTCCCCGGCCGCCGCGCCGCCAACTGCTCCTTGGAGGCCTCGGTGCCCACCGTGGCCGTCTTTATGCTAAAGATTTTCATGTCGCTGGTGGTGGGGATCACCAGCGGCGTGTGGGTGTGGAGCTCCAAGACGCTGCAGACCTGGCAGAGCCTGTGCAACAGAAAGCTGGGCGTGAGGACGCGGGGCAAGCCCTGCAGCGGGGTGAGCTGCGGGGGGGGGCACTGCCACTACAAAGCCCCCACGGTCATGCTGCACATGACCAAGACGGACCCTTATCTGGACAACCCCACGCACGTCTAGAGCCGGGGGGGGGGTGTCCCCTCCCCGCGGACGGGACCTCACGGGTAAGGGGCGACGCTGCAGGGGGCGAGGGGCAGAGCCGGGGGTGGGCGCGAAGCCCGCGGGGACCCCCTCCCCGGCACCGCTCGACCCCGACGAGTAGCTGCTTGTTCCTAGAGGTTGTTTTGTTGTTGCTGTTGCCAAAAGCAGTGACTCTCCTAACGCTTTCTTTGAGGAGAAGGGGGGCGGGAGGGGAATAATCCGGTCCGTGTTTATTTAATTCTGTAATTTATTTTAGATTTTTTTTTTTTTTTTTTTTTTTAAATCATTAGCTGCGAGGAATGGAAAAAACAATAAACCCTGGATGTGTTATTCCAAAGGAGCCTAGTGCTGTTTGGAGGAATCCGAGGGGCTCGAAGGGAGCCCCCCCAGCACGAAGGGGTGAGCGTCCTGTGCCGGGAGCCCAGCTCTGGGGGCTCCCCCCGTCCGGCTGCCCCTCGGCTGGTTCTGCTGCCCGGTTGGCCGAGGAGCGAGGTTTTTCCGGTGCTGTCACGCTAACGAATCATCTTTTCCACTCGGGCTCCGTAGGTGATCGGTGTCGGTGCCGCCGGGGCAGGCGAGGAGCTGGGGTGCTGGGCCCTCGGGGCGCTGAGCGCTCGGCTTTGATGTCCCACGCAGAAGCTCAAGGTGTGGGTAATGGAAACTTCTGGGCAGCTTTATTTATCCCTCCGCTCTGGTTACAATCCCATTGTCCACAGGGAAACTCAAGCCTCAGCCGGTGCTGGGGAAGCTTGACCGGGTGCTGGGCAGCGGCTGCTCCGTCCTGTGGGCACGGAGGCTCTGCCAGGGGCTCAGCAGCAGGGACCGTGCCCACCCTGCCCTGACACCCTTCGGGGGCAGCTCGTGTCTGGAATGGTGTCCCAGCTCCCTGGGAGAGCTGGGCAGGGGCTGCAGGCAGGGGATGCTCAGGCTTCTCCATCGTCTGCTTGCCTGTTAATTAGTGCTGGGCCCCAGCGAGGGTCTCTGTGGCTCCTGTCGCTCTTGCCCGGAGCGAGGGACCTGAATGAGTATCCACCGCCTGCTCCACCAGCCCTCAGCCCCAGCGACGCCTTTGGAGCTCAGTGTCGGGGCTGCGGCTGAAGGAGGGGAGCGAGACCCCACACCCCGAGCCGGGGGCATCAGGGGCTGGGATCCAACGCCCCTGGCCACGCTGGGGCTTTGTGCTGCCGTCGCTGATAGACCAAGCGCCTTCCATCCAGCTCTGGGGGTGCCAGGGTGGCAGAAGTTGAGCGACTGGTCCAAGCAAAGTCTTGGAGCCCTCGCTGTGCCGCGGTGCCGTGGGGGACCCCGAGGGGCTGGCGGGGCAGGGGTGGCCCTGGCCGGGCTGCGGGGCCGGCAGTGCCAGGGCAGGGGCTCCCTTGGCCGGGTTTGTTTGAAAGAGCCGTGACCCCAGGCAGGAGTCGATACCGGCTGCGGGACAGGCTCCAAAGTCCGTCCTGGGGCACTGGGCACAGCACGGGGCTGTCCCTGGGCCAGACCCTCAGGCTGCAGGCGCTGAGCCCGGAGCCAGCTCAGGGCGCTTGTGGCTGGCACACAGAGCAGTGATGGTGCTGGGGCCTTCAGGGACAGCCTGGCCTTGGGCACCCTGGCTGTACCAAGCGCTTGCTTCGATAACGGGTGCCACTCGCCCCTCCTGTTGGTCTGCGGTGGCTGCTGGTGGCCCAGCACCCCGTGTGCGCCCTGCGGAGCTGCCCCTGGAGGGGCTCTGTCTCCAGGCCACGGCCACTCTCAGCAACAAGCTGGGGAGACTCTGCTCTCCTCCACCCCATGAGCATCCCTGAATCCCCTCTCTGAGCTCCTTGCGGTGACTCTGAAGGCAGCCCCAGGGCTGGGACGCCCTGAGTCTTGGTCCAGCAAAGTGGGGAGAGGGCGAGCCCAGCACCCCCAGCGCTTGCTGAGCTGCGGCTGTTATCCTGGATGTGTCCTCCAGGTTTTGAGTGGCAGAAGGAATCGTGGGTTGGGTTGGAAGGGATCTCAAAGCCCATCCAGTTCCACCCACAGGGACACCTCCCACTGGCTCAGGGTGCTCAAAGTCTCATCCAACCTAGTCTTGAAAAGGAAAGTTGCGGCACTCTAAGAATCTAAAATTCCCATTAGCAGCCTATTAATTGGTTAATATTAATGATGAAGCCAAGGTCGGACCGAGCTAAAGCTCCTGATGGGCACTCGCAGAGGCTGCCCAGGGAGGGGCTTGAGTCACCTTCCCTGGAGGGGTTTAAGGGACGGGTGGACGAGGTGCTGAGGGACATGGGTTAGTGTTTGATGGGAATGGTTGAACTTGATGATCTGGTGGGTCTCTTCCGATCTGATGATTCTATGATGCTATGATTCATCCTGCTGGAGATCTAGGTGTCCCCATGGGGTTTGTGGTGCCAGGAGCAGTCGGGCTGGTGAGCGTCCCCCAGCCCTTTGGTGCCAGGCTGGGCACCAGCCCCACGGGTTCGCCTGCAGCGTGGGGACAGCTATTTATAGCCCCGAGCAGGACACTGATGCCATGCAGGGGCTGCTATAAAAAGCAAGTCCCCAAAAAGGTCTCGGAGCAGATGCTGGTGTGAGGTCTCCACGATGAGGTCTGGAAACGTCCCAGCTTGAGTCATGCTCCGACTCCCCAGGTCCTGGTGTCTGACCAGCCAGAGCACCTCGTGCGGAGAGGGGAAGAGTCTTCGGTGAAAGCAGCATCTCTCCCTTGCTGAGAGCCTCGGAGCCCTCAAATCCATCAGGGATTTCCCCTGCCTGGCCTGGCCGGAGCACTCCCAGCTCAGCTCCTGAGCACAGAGGACAATGAAGACAACCCAGGCCTCTATCAAGCAGCACAGCACTGGCAAAAATACAGGCAAAACTTTGACCCAAAACCTCATTTCACCATTGTTGGATTGTTCAGTGTCCCGGTTCATCTCCTGCCACGGAAGCTGATGGTGTCAGAGTGCCCAGCACGTCCCTGCGAGGCTGTGAGATCAGAAGGGCAAGCGGGGAGCCACGCAGAGGGAAAGGTCCCTGCTGAGCTCTGTGCTGCGCTTGCAAAACACCCCTGAACACAAGAGCAGCAGTGTTGGTGGCATCTGGACATGCAGCGTCAGGGGTGAAGGAGCAGAGGTGTTTGTCTCCCCCATCACCCCACATATTCCCTTCCAGAGGGCTTCCTGCGGCAGGACAAGCAGCCCAGGAGATGGGACCAAAAGAGGCAAGGACCTCTCTCCGTAGATCTCTTTCCAGTGGCAGAAGAGACAGCCCCATCCTTCATCTCCAAGGCAGGGCAAGCACCAGGACCAGCTCTGCTTGCCAAGGAGGGTGGCCACAAGGGCAACCCGGCCACAAGGCCATGGACCATGGATAGGAATGGTTTTCGATAGGAATGGTTGGACTAGAAGATCCGATGGGTCCCTTCCAACCTGGTTGTTCTATGATTCTATGACCAGCCTGGCTGCCTCTCAGAAATTTGAGGAAGGACTTTTTCCGCAAGGGCCTGGAGTGGTTGGACAAGGGGGAACAGCTTTAAATTGGAAGGAGGAGGATTATTTTGAATGGATATTGGGAAGAAACGTTTTGCTGTGAGGGCTAGGAGGCCCTGAACCAGGTTGCCCAGAGCAGTGGTGGCTGCCCCATCCCTGGAGGGGTTCAAGGCCAGGCTGGATGGTGCTTGGAGCCCCTGATCCAGTGGGAGGTGGGACTGGATGGGCTTTGAAGTCCCTCCCAGCCCAAACCATTCCATGATTCTCTGAAGCAAGGCACAGCCTGGGATTGACCTGAGCAAACCTGAGCAGCACGTGGCCTATAGGACCTCTCTCTGGAGCCATGAGCTGGCCTGGCTCGCTGTTCCCTTGGCTCTGAGGCTCCACGTTCCCTGGGAAGGCACTGGGCCCCTCACCACAAGAAGGATGTTGAGGCTCTGGAGTGAGTCCAGAGAAGAGCAACGAAGCTGGTGAAGGGGCTGGAGAACAGGCCCTATGAGGAGCGGCTGAGAGAGCTGGGGGTGTTTATCCTGGAGGAGGCTGAGGCCTCATTGCTCTCTCCAACTCCCTGAGAGGAGGTTGTGGAGAGGAGGGAGCTGGGCTCTTCTCCCAAGGGACAGGGGACAGGACAAGAGGGAATGGCCTCAAGCTCCACCAGGGGAGATTTAGGCTGGAGATTAGGAGGAAGTTTTTCACACGGATGGTCATTGGAATAGGCTGCCCAGGGGAGTGGTTGATTCACCTTTCCCTTGAGTTGTTTAAGGGACGGGTGGATCAGGTCCTGATGGACATGGTTTAGCGTTTGATAGGAATGGTTGGACTTGATGATCCTATGGGTCTCTTCCAACCTGGTTGTTCTATGATTCTATGACACCCTGTCTGATGGAAGGCAGAGGCGACAACCCAGCCAGCGGCACCCGCAAAGGACTCTCTGCACACCAGCTTTACAAACACAAGTACATAATGTTTATTTTTAAGTTTCCGATTTATTACAAGTACAGCCCTTGGCAGAAACCCCCTCCCCCCAAATGACATTTACTGTTTAAAAAATGTAAAGTTCCAAAGGTTTCACTGGGTGGGACCCACTGAAAACGTTCTCTAGGAATAGGACAGAACAAAAGCTCCGCGAGGGACGTGTGAAATACAAACGTCAGTGCTATTCCGTGGGGCCGGGAGCCGAGGCTGGGGAGAAGGGAGGACAGAAGTGGCTGGGAACTTGCCATGGACAGGCCAGGACTGAAACAAATACCTGGTTATAAAAAAAAAAAAAAAATAAATCCAACCCTAAAAAGTTCACAAAACTAGGCCATGATTTTTAACTGATGCTGTTCTTCTCAGATCCACAGGAGCTGCAACAGCTGCTTTTACTTGTGTTCCACAGGCAGCAGAGCAGCCCTGTCACTGGTTTGTTCCAGACTGAAGGTTTCTCTCGTATAAAGTTCAAGCCCCGATTGTACGATCAAAACCGGTCCTGACAGAGGGAGTGGGGATAAAAAAAACACACCCTTTTCTTAGAGAAAAGAAAGATGTGGGGCAGCCGGACACGGCCCCTGGTGGTGCAGGACGGCCCTCGCCGTGCCCGGGGAGCATGAGGGAGGCGAGCAAGGGAAGGCATTGGGATAAACCATGGGGAGAGTGCGGCTGGAGAGAAACTGGGAGACCTCCCGCCAGCGCCTGTGTCGTTCCCCCCATCCAGGTCACTCCAGCTGCTGCCAGGAAGGTGAGTTGAAAGAGGGGGGACAATATAAAGCAAACACGATTTCATATAAACTGTACATGTGCCCAAGCGAGACGACGGTATCTTACAGGTGTTCTTTGTACAAGATGACAGCTAGAAACAAGCCACTTCGACTAGAAAATGAACTGGAAAAGTTACACAGAGCATGTTTCTGCTGCTCCCCCTAGGGTGTGCGGGAAGCCAGGCTGCTCTCCCGGATGCTTCTGGCACTGGGTTGGTGGTTGGGGCTCTTCGGGGTGAGCAGGGAAGCCAACTGCCTCCTGGCGCCGTGACCGTGGGAAGAGCCGAGCTTGGGAGATCCCTCTTCAGAGCACAACCTCCAGAGATTGCTCCCCGAGGAGAGAGACGGGGAAAGCAAGAGCACTTCGAAGCCGGTTGGGTTAGGATGCTGGTGACAGCCATTATCTCCATAAATGTAAGTGCTTTCTCGCCCTCCGCAGCCCGACCGGCACCGGGGGCTCAGCATTAATACCATATAAATATATACATACAAGAACTTGCAGCCCATTGGCCTGATGGCACACCCGGTCCTTCCGGGAAGCAATCCGATCCCTCCCTGCACCAGCGCGAGGCTGGTCTCACATCACAGGCAGCAGACGGCAGAGCTCCCGCTGTGCTCCGGCACCGGCCGCTCGCAGAGGGGAGGAAGCAGCTCATCCCAAGGAAGCCGGCAGCGCCGGAGCTGGACTCGGCTTTGTGCTCCCTGGCATGGCCAGGCCTTCCCCTCGCCCTCCCACCTTCCCCTCCTGTCAGGACAGGCTCTTGGGCAAGAGCTTCGCAGGCCTCGCAGGAAGCAGTAAGTCATGGCTGCTCAGGCCGTGGATGACCACGCGCTTGAGGATATTGCGGAAAAATTAAAACTAGGTCAGGCCAAAGGGGAGGCTGGATTAATAGAGAAGTGCCTGCTGCTTCCCAGCTCTCTCCAGACAACCCGTCCTGCTGCCCAGGAAGGCCTGCTCCAGCTCTGGCTCTCCCCCAGGTCTCTCCCCATCCCTCATTTCTTTCTTTTCCGCCCCCGGGAATGTTCAAGGGGCTCTGACTCACTGTCCCCGTCCTGCTCCTCCAGTCCCTGGCACTTGGCAGAGAGCTTCTTGCATTTCCTGCGAGCATACGTGTGGCCAGGCAGGTGCTTGTGCACCATGTCAATCAAACACTGTTCCGTCTTCTCCAGGCAGGACAGTACGTGACTCCCGTTCTGGTTGTAGCGCTCGGCGTTGGAGAACACCTGCTTCATGTCAGAGAGGAACTCCTGCACCGAGTGGTAGTTGCCACAAGAATACTTGCTCTGCATAGTCTGGAAGTCCATAGGGTTGCTGATGACCTCAAAGTAATCTTTGGCTTCCTCCGTGGTCACTGGCTCCCTGCCGGACAAAGAGCCACAATGATAGCAAAACAATGGCCTCAGCCACCCAAAGCTGTAAAGCAGCGAGAATCCCACCAACCCTCTGCTTGCACAGCCCTGACCTGCACCCCCAGGGCTTTAACAAATCAAAGTGGCACCACATAGAATCACAGAACAACCAGGTTGGAAGAGACCCACCAGATCATCAAGTCCAACCATTCCTGTCAAACACTAACCCATGTCCCTCAGCACCTCATCCACTCGTCCCTTAAACACCTCCAGGGAAGGTGACTCAACCCCCTCCCTGGGCAGCCTCTGACACTGCCCAATCACCCTTTATGCGAAATATTTATTCCTAATGTCCAGCCTGAACCTCCCCTGGTGGAGCTTAAGGCCATTCCCTCTCGCCCTGTCCCTTGGGAGAAGAGCCCAGCTCCCTCCTCTACACAACCTCCTTTCAGGGAGTTGCAGAGAGCAATGAGGTCTCCCCTCAGCCTCCTCTTCTCCAGGAGAAACACCCCCAGCTCTCTCAGACGCTCCTCTTGTTCTCCAGCCCCTTCCCCAGCTTCCTTGCTCTTCTCTGAACTCGCTCCAGAGCCTCAACATCCTTCTTGTGCTGAAGGGCCCAGAACTGACCCCAGGATTCGAGGAGCAGTCTCACCAGTGCTGAGTCCAGAGGGAGAATCACCTCCCTAGCCCTGCTGGTCACACCATTTCTGATCCAAGCCAAGATGCCATTGGTCTTCTTGGCCACCTGGGCCACTGCTGGCTCATGTTCAGTCGCTGTCAACCAACACCCCCAGGTCCTTCTCCTCCAGGCACTTTCCAGCCAGACTTCTTCCAGTCTGTAGCTGCTCGGGGTTGTTGTGCCCCAAGTGCAGGACCCGCCATTTGGCCTTGTTAACCCTCATCCCATTGGACTCTGCCCTCAACAAGGCTACAGCCAGAACAAGCAGCTGTGACATGGTGACAGGAAGGACAGCAGCTCATTTTCTGCCCAGAGCGCTGGGCCAGCTGTGGGACGAGCATGCAGGGCAGGCAGAGCTGCCTTCTCATGGCCACAGTGCCTACAGAGCGCCCCAAGAACCCTGGGAACTGCGAAAACACCCACCCCACAGCCTACCACCCCAGAAGTACCCCATGTCTTGAGCCCAGCCGAGGACCGAGAGCATGTTTTTTTTTTTTCTGGAGGAGCTTCACTCTCTCTCTTCCCATCTTGCATTTGACATACCAGTCTCACAGCCAGTGAGTGGATCTGGCACATGCAGGCCCTACTCACACCCTGCCTGCCTCGTCCTGCGCCCGTGGTGGCAGCGGCAGCCCCTGCCCTCACCTGAAGGGCCAGCTGAAGCGGTACTTGATCAGCTTGCAGAGGATCTCCTCGCACTTCTGCAGCTCGAGGCTCTGGCGCCGCGCCGTCTTCTTTGTTTGAAGGACCTGCCCGCACAAAGGCTGCCGTTAAAAGGAGGGGAACCACAGCAGGCCTCCGCGTTCAGCAAAGAGTTTTGAGGGCAAAGAAGCTGGTTCTTAAAAGAGCTTTTCTTTTCAGTCCTCTTGCTCACGAGCCAGCATCTCGAGGGGTGGGGATGCGCAGCACTGCTGCTGAAACGAAGTTCAAGCTTTTCAAACGCAGCCTCCTTCCATGAAAATCAAAAGGTAAAACTGCTCTGCTGCAGGACCTTTGATGGGAACAGCCAAGACACACAGGGGCAGCCTGAGCTACAGAACGGGAGCCCCAACCAGCAGCTCTGATGGGAGGAAGAGCACACAAGCAGCCTGTCTTTTCTCTGGGGGCAGCAACAAGCTTTTTCAAGATAGGTTCAAAGGCAGCATGGTCAAAGCAAGCAGCCCAGGAATAAACAACAGGAAATGGAGAGTGCCAATTCCCTCCTCTGCTTTCTCTGAGCCCCTGGTGGGCAGCATAGAATCATAGAACAACCAGGTTGGAAGGGACCCATCTGATCATCGAGTCCAACCATTCCTATCAAACACTAAACCATGTCCCTCAGCACCTCATCCACCCGTCCCTTAAACACCTCCAGGGAAGGTGAATCAACCACCTTCCTGGGCAGCCTATTCCAATGCCCAATGACCCTCTGTGTGAAAAACTTCCTCCTAATGTCCAGCCTAAATCTCCCCTGGCGGAGCTTGAGGCCATTCCCTCTTGTCCTGTCCCCTGTCCCTTGGGAGAAGAGCCCAGCTCCCTCCTCTCTACAACCTCCTTTCAGGGAGTTGGAGAGAGCAATGAGGTCTCCCCTCAGCCTCCTCTTCTCCAGGAGAAACACCCCCAGCTCTCTCAGCCGCTCCTCATAGGGCCTGTTCTCCAGCCCCTTCACCAGCTTCGTGGCTCTTCTCTGGACTTGCTCCATGCGAGAGGCAGAGGGAGAGCACACTTGTGCTGCTGCCCTGGCATCGCAGAGCCTGCTCTGCCATTTTAAATACCAAAGAGCAGCTGATGCCTCGAGCGCTGCAGGTGCCCACACAGTACAAGGTCAGCCAGAGCGGCTCAGCCACCAGCACAGCCCCTCGGCTCCGAGCACGCAGCTCAGCAGGCAGCACTGCTCAGGGTTCCACAGAACTACTCCTGAGCCTGCTTCAGCCTCTTCCCAGGACAAGTGAAAGAGACCCAGCACAGTGTTTTGTCAGAGAATCATAGAACAAGCAGGTTGGAAGGGACCCATCTGATCATCGAGTCCAACCATTCCTATCAAACACTAAACCATGTCCCTCAGGACCTCATCCACCTGTGCCTTAAACACCTCCAGGGAAGGTGAATCAACCACCTCCCTGGGCAGCCTATTCCAATGCCCAATGACCCTCTGTGTGAAGAACTTCCTCCTAATGTCCAGCCTAAATCTCCCCTGGCGGAGCTTGAGGCCATTCCCTCTCGTCCTGTTCCCTGTCCCTTGGGAGGAGAGCCCAGCTCCCTCCTCTCTACAACCTCCTTTCACGAGGAGACCCCAGGCCAGTGATTTGTCAGAGACCCTGACCAGGCTGTCCCAGTCCCATGTGCCCTGCTTGAATGTCTCTCCATGCTCGTTTGGTTTGGTTCTCTCCAGTCTGGAACACAGACCAGCAAGGACACTGCGGATCCACTAGGCAGCAGTGAGCCCCAAGACTGAGATCCTGGCCACTCAGGCAACGGGAGGATACACCTGACTGGTCAGGGGACAGATGGTAGGTGTAGCAGAGGCCTGTGATGTGGCCCACGAGACAGAAGGATCCTCACACACCCCCCTGTGTTTGTCCCTACTCTGGACAAACAGCAGAGCACACAGCAGCTCCGCTCGGCCGAGCACGCACGCACAGGGCTGCTCTGTTCAGCAGCAGAAGGTTTTATTCTTTAAATGTCAAGTGAAACCTAAACCAGCCAAATTATGTCCTGGAGGTTGGGGAGTGACCAAACGGACAGCAACTGTCAGAAAACAGCCAAGGCTGTGGAGCGAGGGTCCAACATTGCTGGCATTCTCTGACCACCCAGGACCCCCTCAGGCCCCCCACCTCTCTGCAGAGACATATGGGGACTATTTAAAACCTTTTAACAAGCTGCAGGCTGCCTGCTACTCAAGTGGGACAATGTGTGAAAGCGGCTGGGGGAAAGCAGGCTGGCATCTCTGTGCTCCGCGTGTAGTGGGCCCTTAAGGACGTGCCTCCTTTGTTAACCCGCCCCCAGCGGGGCCCAAGTTTCACAATACAATCCCGGGTATTTCTTTGGGAAGGGGAGGGGAGGAAGCGCGACACCTGTTCTGTTGATAACTCCCGCTGCAAAGCCGCCTCTCCGGGGAGCGATTTGGCTCTTACCAGCTCGTCGATGTCCGCACCGTTGACAGCTGCCGCCCGCTGCCGCGCTCCCCGGCCAGGCTGCAGCAACTGCTTCTTCCTTTGGTGCCTCCCCTGCCTCAACGAGTACATGGCCGCGCTCTGCTTGCCCCGGGCTGCCCTCCTGGGTCGCACTGAAACACACAAGCCACAGCTTAGAGGAGCGGGTTAACCTGGAGGCAGAGAGCAGAAGCCTTTCTCCTGGCCGTAGGCACCACGCAGAGCTCACACCTATCACAGAATCATAGAATCACCAGGTTGGAAGAGACCCACTGGATCAAGTCCAACCATTCCTATCAAGCACTAACCCATGTCCCTCAGCACCTCATCCACCCGTCCCTTAAACCCCTCCAGGGAAGGTGACTCAACCCCCTCCCTGGGCAGCCTCTGACACTGCCCAATCACCCTTTCTGTGGAAAACTTTTTCTTAATGTCCAGCCTGAACCTCCCCAGGTGGAGCTTGAGGCCATTCCCTCTCATCCTGTCCCGTCCCTTGGGAGCATAGCCCAGCTCTCTCCTCTCCACAACCTCCTCTCAGGGAGTTGGAGAGAGCAATGAGGTCTCCCCTCAGCCTCCTCTTCTCCAGGATAAACACCCCCGCAAAGATCTGATGAACCCACAGACCACACCAGGACAGCTTTGCCAGCCCACCCCCCTCACTATCAGCCGTGCTCTGGCTGCCTGCTCTTCCCTGGAGAGGGTAATCGCCTCCAGTCCAACAAGAGGCCACTGCTGGGTGGTCAAGCACACCCACCAAATTCCCAGGGAGACCTGGGAGCTCCCAGCTCCTTTGCCACAGGTGAGGTTTGCTGGAATAGCAAGGACCTCTGCCTGCAGAGCCAAGCGTGGCGGCTCTGACACACCAACACATGAGGGAGGGCAGGGGAATCATAGAATCACCAGGTTGGAAGAGATCCACCAGATCACTGAGTCCAACCATTCCTATCAAACACTAAACCATGTCCCTCAGGACCTTGTCCACCCGTCCTTAAACACCTCCAGGGAAGGTGAAAAAGTTGCCTCTAACACCCTTTCTGAAAGCACTGGGAGCGGAAACTTGCAGCTTCTCCCGTTCCTGCTGCCCCTTGCTCCTCACCGGCTCGGGGATGGGGGGACTGGTGCTTTCCCAGGCATTTACAAGTGGCCCACACAGTGGGACAGGCCAGTTGCTAAGCCCTGCTGAGAAGTGACCTGTGTGCAAGGCGAGTGTCAGGTTACAGCAGCCGGGAGCTGCTCCACGCGCTGCAAGTGGGACACAATGGGATTTTATTCCCCAAGACTGGGGCTGCTGTATTACATCCCAGGGAAAGGCACTTGCCTGTTGGTTATTCTGCCTGTCAGAGCTTCGCGCTGATGGAAACGCAAGTGTGCTGACGCACTCCCTTGTCTTAAGTTTCTCCCATGACCCCTCTGGGTCAAGAGGAGGTGTTGCTCATCTCCCCCCAGCCAAGCTCCTTCCACCTGGTCACAAGTGCTCGAGTGAGCTGCATCCAGCACTTCATCCGCAGCCTCCGATGCAGCCCTGTGCCATAAATCACCCTGTCGGGCCTCCCGCAGGAGGAGCGTGTGTCGCGGCCGTGAGACGTCCGCCTGCTGTCGCTCCGCTTGTGTGTCAAGCGTGTGGCGTGTATTAAATATCTGACAATCCAACATTCTAGGTTCTATCCCTCAGGATAAACGCCGCAAGGATTAATGGGACTTCTCTATTAAAACAAAAGTTTTCCACCGTGACCTTTCCATGTTAATGCTCTTTAAAACCAGGGGTTGCATTTAGCGCTTTATTTTTAGCGCCTGTAACCCTCTTCCGCTATTGTTTGGAAACTTTGGCTCAGCTTCTGACTTGGCCGAGCAACACAGGCTGAATGCGCTCCAAGTGTGGACATGGATACACTGCACAACAACAAGCAGCACGCACGGCCTGGCTATCAGCGCACAGCCCTGAAACCAGAATAAAGCAGGGGAATCAAGACTGATAGACCATGATGGAAACCCTTGAAAGAACACGGGATAATCCTTTGGGTCCTGCTCTCCGGATTCCACCATCTGCCCGGGTTAAGACACTCTGAAGTTAATTTTATGTCAGTCAAGGGCATTTTGACAGAAAGCAAATGCTGGCAGCTTGTCCTCCCAGGGCTGATCTCAGTGCAGCAAGTTGCCTGAATCATAGAATCACAGAACAACCAGGTTGGAAGGGACCCATCGGATCATTGAGTCCAACCATTCCTATCAAACACTAAACCAAGTCCCTCAAGACCTCATCCACCCGTCCCTTAAACACCTCCAGGGAAGGGGAATCAACCACCTCCCTGGGCAGCCTATTCCAATGCCCAATGACCCTCTGTGTGAAAAACTTCCTCCTAATGTCCAGCCTAAATCTCCCCTGGTGGAGCTTGAGGCCATTCCCTCTTGTCCTGTCCCCTGTCACTTGGGAGAAGAGCCCAGCTCCCTCCTCTCCACAACCTCCTCTCAGGTAGTTGTAGAGAGTAATGAGGTCTCCTCTCAGCCTCCTCTTCTCCGGGCTAAACAACTCCAGCTCTCTCAGCCGCTCCTCATAGGTTCTGTTCTCCAGCCCCTTCACCAGCTTCGTCGCACTTCTCTGGACTTGCTCCAGAGCCTCAACATCCTTCTTGTGGTGAGGGGCCCAGAACTGGACACAGGATTCGAGGAGTGGCCTCACCAGTGCTGAGTACAGAGAATGCTGAATGAGACTGAGTTGAATCTCCCTAACAATAAAAGTGGATGCACATACTAAGAAGTGGTTAAGTGAATTGTAGAATAACCAGGTTGGGAGAGACCCACTGGATCAGAGTCCAATCGTTCCTATCAAGTGGAGAAGCAGTCATTAAGGAGTCTAGAAAATGCTCTTTTATCCCACTGAGCGTCTTAGGAATGAGCCAGTTACGCATCCCAAATGGCCTCTACGGGCCAGGCCACTCTACACCTCGAGTGCTGAGCCTGCCCACAGGGACCGGCTAGTCTGAAAGTGCCTCCTTGCTGAGTCACCCTGCACTGAAGAGGGTAAGAGTCAGAGGGAAGGGAAAAGGCAAGAAGCTTAAAGCTCCATAAGCACTTATTAACAGCATTCAGTTCACCAACAAACCCTGCAGGCCCAGAGCAGGAGCTGGTAACACTGCTGCCTCTTTCTGCCCCCCTGCCCACCTCACAGTGCTCCCAGGGGCCTTGGCCGTGCCCCAGGGCAGCGGCTGCTCACTGCCATCCCCCTCTTGGACCCTGCCACAAAGGGACAGGAGTTCATCCCAGGTCGCGCCCAGCACCACCACAGCCTTTCCCGTGACATCTCCCCCTGTTTCCAGTAAGAACCTGCTCTGTGGGAGGAAAAGAATCATAGAATCGTTTGGTTAGAAAAGATCTTTGAGATCACCAAAGCCAACTGTACCTATCCACTATTAAGCCATAAAAGCACACGTCCCAGCTAGGATCAACACTTTGGACACAGAAGGCAGAGACTCTTTCCTATTTCTTTCCTACATGGTCAAAACCTTACATTTCAGTCCAGCAACTTCATAATCTTCTTCCTCTTCTTCTTCCTCCTCAGCATCTGGCTCGTCAGAAGCTTCCTCACCTTCTTCACCTTCATCTTCAGCAGAATCCTCTGCGTAGCCCCTAGAGTGAGGCAGTTAAACACGTGTCGCAGCAGGGCCTGGGCAGCAGAGACCCTGTCCCTCTGTTCTGCTCGTTAACGGGCAGAGCCTTGCTGACCACCTCAATAAAATAAACACCCAGGATGAAGCAGCCAGTTGTGTCGGAGAGTATCAAGTTGTAGCTACAGCTCAAAGGGCACTTGCCAGGCTATTACCTGAACATCCCCAACAGCTGAATCTGGACATTTTCTGCTGCCCTAGGCACCCTGACCATGTGAAAATAGTTTTTAAGACTTGAGTGCTGTGCAATTCCTCCTCCCCAAGAGAATTTGCTGCTGTTTTACCCAGATCTGTTTGTACCTGCAGCCTAAGGAGGTTGCAGACAGGGTCTTTTTTGGTTCTGTTAGAATATTTATTTTCCCATTAGCTCCTTCTGCTGTCACACCACTTGCACACACACTACAGGGAACAGCCTTGAGCCAGGATGATTCCCAGCTGAGCTTGTATTTATTAGTGTGCACAGCGCAAGGCTCTGTGTGTGCTGATGTCAGGAGCCACATGGACTCCCTGTCCAGGCCAGTTCCAGCTTCTCACATAGAATCACGGAATCACCAGGTTGGAAGAGACCCACTGGATCATCGAGTCTAACCATTCCTATCAAACACTAAACCATGTCCCTCAGCACCTTGTCCACCCGTCCCTTAAACACCTCCAGGGAAGGTGAATCAACACCCTCCCTGGGCAGCCTCTACCAGTGCCCAATGACCCTTTCTGGGAAAAAATTTTTCCTAATGTCCAGCCTGACCCTCCCCTGGTGGAGCTTGAGGCCATTCCCTCTCATCCTGTCCCCTGTCCCTTGGGAGAAGAGCTCAGCTCCCTCCTCTCCACAACCTCCTCTCAGGGAGTTGCAGAGAGCAATGAGGTCTCCCCTCAGCCTCCTCTTCTCCAGGATAAGCACCCCCAGCTCTCTCGGCCGTTCCTCGTAGGGCCTGTTCTCCAGCCCCTTCCCCAGTTTCGTTGCTCCTCCCTGGACTCGCTCCAGGTCATGTGTCTGTTAAAGCATTCAAACTATTACAAAAACAGGAAAACAAACCAGCCTGTGAAACAGGCAAAAGGGGACACAGGCAAAGCTGTGGCGGGAGTCTCAGTCCTCTAGAGAAAAGGGATCCTGAGCAGTAAAAAGGAATAAGAACAAGCTCCAACAATACAGGGCAGGCAAAAGAGCTTCCAGGCTGACAGCATTTTTCTGCTCCAGTCAGAAAGAGCAGAGCCGAAAGCAGACGGGACTGTTTGACCCCTCGGGCTGCCTCTCATTCAGGGGGCAAGCAGCTTGCAGGTGACTCTGCCTCAGCACAGTAACCATGATCTCAGCCCCAAGATGCTGCCCAGGGAGTCAGTGATGCTCCTAGGGCCGCAGAGCACCTGTACAAGCCGGTAACTCTCTCATTGTGCTGCTGTGCTGGGAGGGAGGATCTGGTGACTGCTTATGCCACCGGATAGCCTCACCTGCCCGGCAGGTGGGGAGGGGCAGCACAGGCACCAGCAGCAGGGGATGGACATTGCCAGGAAAACACATCCTGCATAGATTTCATTTCCAGCTTGCAATTCAAAAAAAACAATTCAATCCCTCACTGTCGGGAGGCAACTGCCAATCCTTGCTGCACAACACAACTTTGATTCCTCCTGAGATCACGTTCCCTCTGTAGCCCTATAGAGACTCCTGCCTTGTTAAGGTTTAATCAGGTGCATAAAATCATCAGAGTGGACTGATTTTTAATAGCACAGGAGGGGCTGAGTTGCAGCTTGGAGCAGCGTCTGCTCTAACTTGAGCACAGCCATAACTCAGCCCAGTGTAGGACAGGGCTACGCGTGAAAACACAACACGAGAAGCTGCTCAAAGAAAGTAAAGCCCTTAGCACAGCCAATTTTGGTTTATGTTTTGTGTGGCAGGGAAAACACGCAAAAGTTATTCATTAAAAACTCCTGAAGCTGTCACGGGTCAGCACAACACAGGTGTGCTGCAGTTACAGCCTGAAAAAATTGCCTCACTATTGTTCCAGTGCCACTGCGTTAACTGGGCTATTTCAAACCTCTGAAAGGGGCTGTTCCAGGCTGGTTTGTCTGCTGGAGCTGCGGCACAAGGAAAGGAGGGCGACTCACCTGCCCCGCGAGCTGCGCCGAGCGGTCGAGGGCTGACACGCTGGGCACTGCCATTCACCATCCGGTATCTCGTAGAGCGCCGGCCGCAGACAGAAGAGGTGGAAGGCTTTGTTACACTCGTCACACAGGATCAGCTTGTCGTCCTCACCTAGGAGAGGGCAGTTTGCTTGTCACTGAGCGCCACAGCCTCGCTTCAACTGAGAAGCAGAAGCTGCCGCAGTGCTGGAGGTCAGGACAAAGCAAGAGAGATACAAAACACCCTCTGAGAGTGGGACCCTTCCTGCACAGGTTCCATCGCTGCAGCACTGAGACACAAAACAACGCAAAGTCCCTCGCCCTGCAAAGATTTCATTTGAGGCCAAGGCAGTAACCTGCCAGATAGGTGCCACCCAGGTTAAATCCCAAGCTAAACACAGGGAAAGAGAAAATTTGCTGCAGAGATGGCCAAGAGCCCAGCAAGGAGCTAGAAATGCAGCTATTCTTCTTCTAGCCTTCATCTGGTCAACCTGCACAGCACCTTCCTTCTACTTAAGGCAGTGGCGCCTACCAAGAAAATCAGTATGCAGCAGATCTGGCCTCTCTGTTGCTTCTTACTGATGCAGGGAAACAGAGGAACAGTCCTGAGCCAGCTAGTCCATTTACTGAGGGGAAAAAAGAAAGTGCAGAGAGCTTGCCAGCATGCTCTTTCTCTACTATCCCAGTTCTTAAGTTCTGACACTACAACCTGTTAGTCTCAGCTGAGCTCCCTCTGTCACCTGCCTCGGATCTCCTTCCAAGAGCAGACAGGACGATTTTGCATTGGTATCTCTGAAGCTCCACAGTTAAAGATGTTGCACTGATTCAACTCTTATTTCTTTCAAGAGGTGGAGAGCACAGCTTCTTGGTAAACAAAAGTGGCCCAGCTTTCCCCCCACTGAGGTCTGTCTGCCCTCAATTCCCACTGGGGTTTCAGCAAATATAAAAGTGAGACAAAAACCCACTTGATGAGGCAGAATGTTCTACCAAGCTGCTTTCCTCCAGGCTCCCATCCAAAAGAAGAGGTTACGGCAGAACAAATGCTCGTGCTCCATCCCTGGGGCCATCCCTGCTGCCTGCCCCCCTCCACCTGCAAGGCTCCACAGCCTCGTGGTGCATACAGAAAAGATCCTTCGCCACCCTCCTGGTTGCTTTCCCAGGCTCACAAAAGCAGCCGCCGAAGGCACATAGTGTCATTTCTCTGCTCTCACAGAAGAGAGAAAGAGCTCGCTGCTTCCAGCTCATCAAGCTGATCTACTCCCACTCTACTGGCCTCAAAGTAGCATCATCCCACCTCACTCTCCCCAATTTGACTACAAAGGGTAATGACCTTCCCAACACCTCCTTGCTCATTTGTACCGTAAAAGGTGGCTTTAACTGACAAGGCTCAGAAACCCAAAGACCATTCAGACTCAAAAAAAAAAAAAGGGAATGGGCAGTGGCACAAGTGTTCCCAGAAGGATTTGCAGATGACTTGTGTCCAAGTCCCAAAACACCCAGCAGCTCTGCAATGTTCTGCAAGACTCTGTACTGGTTTTGTAACGATGGTTTATTGGAGTCAAGGTCAAATGCTTCTGCGAGATCAAAGCTTCTGACTGTAAACCCTGACATTCAGCCTCCAGCCGGAGTGACAGACTATGAGACCAGGGACACGGGGAGGTGACAGTGTCCAGCTGCCAGGCAGGCATGGGGCAGGGATTCATACCTTTCTTGCGACACACTTTGCATCTCGCATTCTCTGCTGACATATCCCACTTGATACAGGCATCCAGCATCCCAAGCAGCACGTGCATACGGGAGAAGGTCTGGGCCTCACGGATTGCTGTCTTCCACTTCTCTGTGGCCGAAGCAACCTGCAGACAGACCTAACAACTTAGAAGGAAGCACACAGACATGGCTCGCTATAGTCTGAAGGTGTTTTTATATCCTGTAGCTGAGGCCCTTATTAACCAAAGCTCAACTCTGTATTTCTTTCCTTCTCTTCAGCCTCAGCAGCCCTATTTGTGGTTTAGCCATAACCAGCCTCACGGGATCAGACAGTGTGTTCATAACAGTAGAGCCCTTTTGCTTTTCACGGCCAGGCTGAAGCAACCTACGTGAACTCCGCTGCATTCTTTTTCTGAAAGTCTAACCCAAATAATCATCCGGCTAAGAAAATAAAAGGCAGAAATCTAGCACTGTAAAACGCGTGATGAAAGCAAAGAGGCAGCTGGCAAAGACTGCTGAGTGTGGTGCCGGGAGCAGGCTGTGCTGCCCTCCAGCGGGTCATGGAGAGGCACTCGGGCCTTCAGCAAGACCTGTGAGACCAAGCATGAGCTGCAAGCCTGGTCTCCTCCTGGTCCCCTCGCTCCCTCCAGCTGTTCAGCTGGCAGAGGGGACCGGGACATCAGCGACAAGACGTGGTGGCTGCCCCGTCCCTGGAGGGGTTCAAGGCCAGGCTGGATGGGGCTTGGAGCCCCTGGTCCAGTGGGAGGTGTCCCTGCCCATGGCAGGGGTGGCACTGGATGGGCTTTGTGGTCCCTTCCAACCCAAAGCATTCCATGATTCTATGAATCAGATTTGATCAGCAAAATATTTGGAGCCCGAACATGAAAACAGCCGCGTCTCTGAGACAGGATGACTTCACAGAATCACAGAACAACCAGGTTGGAAGGGACCCATCGGATCTTCTAGTCCAACCATTCCTATCTAACACTAAACCAAGTCCCTCAGCACCTCATCCACCCGTCCCTTAAACACCTCCAGGGAAGGTGAATCAACCACCTCCCTGGGCAGCCTATTCCAATGCCCAATGAACCTCTGTGTGAAAAAACTCCTCCTAATCTCCAGCCTAAATCTCCCCTGGCGGAGTTTGAGGCCATATTCCCTCTTGTCCTGTCCCCTGTCCCTTGGGAGAAGAGCCCAGCTCCCTCCTCTCTACAACCTCCTTTCAGGTACTTGTAGAGAGTAATGAGGTCTCCTCTCAGCCTCCTCTTCTCCAGGCTAAACACCCCCAGCTCTCTCAGCCGCTCCTCATAAGGCCTGTTCTCCAGCCCCTTCCCCAGCCTCGTTGCTCTTCTCTGGACTCGCTCCAGAGCCTCAACATCCTTCTTGTGCTGAGGGGCCCAGAACTGAACACAGGATTCAAGGAGCAGCCTCACCAGTGCTGAGTCCAGAGGGAGAATCACCTCCCTGGCCCTGCTGGTCACACCATTTCTGATCCAAGCCAGGATGCCATTGGCCTTCTTGGCCACCTGGGCACACTGTTGGCTCATGTTCGACCAACACCCCCAGGTCCCTCTCCTCCTGGCAGTTTTCCAGCCAGGCTTCTCCCAGACTTCAGTGCATGTGAAAGCCCAGAATCAGCTAGAAGGGAGGATGAAAGCATTAAGCCTGAGATTTGCACCAAGGCAACTGCTGGAGTCGGCACATAGCGAGTCGCCTGTGGAATCACCAGCTCAGCTCTGGTGGTTCAGCAGCATCGCTGCGGGAAATCGGAAACGCACCAGAGCCGTGATCCAGAGCCACCGCATGCTCAACCCCAGCAGTAATCCTCTGCTCTACAACAATGAGGTGACGGCCTAGACACGACAGGGACATAATAGGGCTCAAGTTCATGTTCTTCTACCCCAAGAGAATGAAAAAACAAACAGCGAAGTGTCAGACAGGAAAATCTAAACTCTGAAGCTGACGGCGATTCAGGAGCCAAACACAACCCGGCATTTCTGCAGAGTTGCACATTCTCCTCCCACCAAATGTGCGGAAGCGCAGCATATAGGAGATGCTTGGAAAAACACACCAAGTGAGCTAAAATGCCAACATCCTCGCTGCCACGGCTAGTGTGGAACCTGGAGGCTGAGACAGTCAAGACAAACGGGAACTGGCCCAGCCTGAGCAGCAGATTACACAGCCCTGTGCTATTTCTTTGCAGAACATTGTTGAGGTGCTTCTCATACTGTGTAATTGATTTTCCAAGTAACTGTTCCACGGGTTTTGCTGTTAACGCACTGGGTAACTGCCGGGCCAAGATAAATCTGCAAAAGCTGTTGGCAAGTTTTGCTTAAGATTTTTCTCCCAAAGCCTGTGGAATGTAACAGATTTCAGCCCTGCTCCCCAAGCATCTTGAGATCGTGGAGTTTCAGCAGAGCCGTCACCGAGGGAGTTCAGAGCGCCAACTGGGCAAAACAGGAGACTGGAAAAAGAGTTACTCAAACACCCTCTGAACTGGAGGGGAGCAATCCAGCAGGGAAAGCAAAACACCCCCAAAATGACAGAGAAATACTCTATCACATTTTGACTTCAGAGTGAAAGAAAAGACCTGCTTTGGTAAAGGTGGAAAAAGCACCAGCTAGAAAGGCTCTCAGCTGGCACACAGAGATGGCAGAAATTCCTCCAAACAGCTAGACCTGCAATTGCTTTGGTTTGAATCCAGTGGGTCTTTTCCAACCTGGTTGTTCTATGATTCTATGAAGCTGCTTTTGGAGGAACTGTCTGGAGGAAAAGGCTGACGGCCCTCGCCTTCTCCCTCACAAACATTGCTGAACTGTGAGTGGCAGGGGTGGAGGCTCTACCCATGCCCTTCACAGCACTTGGGCAGTTGTGCTGCAAGGTCATGCAGTGAAGAGATCACCTATTCATAGAATCATAGAATCACCAGGTTGGAAGAGACCCACCGGATCACTGAGTCCAACCATTCCTATCAAACACTAACCCATGTCCCTCAGCACCTCATACACCCGTCCCTTAAACCCTTCCAGGAAAAGCAAGTCAACCACCTCCCTGGGCAGACTCTGACAGTGACCAATCACCCTTTCTGGGAAATATTTTTTCCTGATGTCCAGTCTAAATCTCCCCTGGTGGACCTTGAGGCCATTCCCTCTCGTCCTGTCCCCTGTCCCTTGGGAGAAGAGCCCAGCTCCTTCCTCTCCACAACCTCCTCTCAGGGAGTTGGAGAGAGCAATGAGGTCTTCCCTCAGCCTCCTCTTCTCCAGGATAAACACCCCCAGCTCTCTCAGCCGCTCCTCATAAGGCCTATCTTACCCTGGGAAAGTCCAGAGTGCTACTGCCACTAGAAAGAGGAACGGCTGCACTAACACAGAGGCATGAGATTGTTCAGAAGCAGCTCTGGGCCAGGTCTCCAGCACACTCTCCTGCGTTCAGCAGTGTGATTTCTGTCGCTGAGCCAGCAGGAACACTGAGCACAGACAGTTATGTCAGCACACGGGTGCCTGTTAAGCCATAACTTGTTTCTCACAGTGCAGGACTGAGGTTCTGCTTGTAGAGTCTGTAAGGATGTTAAGTGTGTCTTTCCAGCAGGGCTGTGTTGCACTCTACCTGCTCTGCACTCTCAGTGCAGTTCTGGCTCTGAAGATTCCATAATTCTTAGCCTGTGCAGCAGATTTGTCTTTAAAATCCTGACAGCCAGTTTTTTTTTTTCCCCATTGGAAAAAACTCCAAGATCTAGGCTGCCCTTTCAAGGTCCCCTATAAAGGTTTTTTCCTTTACAAAAAGAATCATAGAATCATAGAACAACCAGGTTGGAAGAAACCCACCGGATCATTGAGTCCAACCGTAAAGTTCATTCCACATAAACTGAAGTAAAAAAACCAAACCAAACCCCAACCAAACCAACTAGCAAATGCCAAAACCCAACATGAACTTGAACATGGCTTGTTCTACGACAAAAACTCTGAGCCAGGTCAATAAAACGCGCTGCATGTGCTCCAGAGACCTGAGCACAACCCAAAAGCCGTCACTGCAGAATGAGACCTGCGCGATTACCCACTCTGACTGGCAACTCTGCAGCCTAGAGGCCGAGCTCCATAGCGAAGGGAGAGAAACTGAAGAAGAATCCTACTGTTCCAGCCAGTACACAGAGAATAAAGTACAAATCAGTCACAGAGAGCACTTGGTCAGACCAGGCTGCTGGGGTTGAAAGTTCTGCAGTTGCCAGAATGAACCTGCTGCATCGAATAGCCCTGTCACTGTGTCATTAAGTGAGAGAATAATGAATCTCAGGTAGAACTGAGGCACTAACCAAACATTCATAACCAAAACGGCTCAATTTTCAGGCCCATAAAAGCCTGGGTTTGAAATCCCATACAGCTTTAGTGATCATGGTTCGAATCCAGAGCTTGTGCTGCTCAATCACTGTGCATTTAGACAGCGTTTAGTAAACCTGGTGGAACCCTTAAAGGACGCCCTGAGCTCTAACACTTATGGTTACAGCTACAAGACATGAGTCAGGCAGGATATTGCTGTAGATACAGGGAAAATGATGATCCAGGTCCTTTTTGTCCCAGACATAACTGTTTCCTATAGGTCTGTATCCTGCTGACAGCTGTTAGATAAGGCAGCCTTCCATCCCCTTGGCACTAGCAGCTGGAAGATTTAAAGTCAGCAAAGCTGAAAATACTTCAGGACAGCTGAGGAACATGGAAGTTTCTAGTGCCTACCCAACACCCTGCTAATGCAGGCAAAGACTTAAGTTCAAACAAGGGTCCGTGTACACCGATCGGAGCTTTAGAAAGGAAACAAACCAACAAACCAATGCTCTCCCTGCACCAGCATCACTCATGCAGCCAGTACTGGTGTTTCACGTCAGGAATTTCAAATGCTTTGGTTGATCCAAATCTGATCTTGCTCCTTTTGCTGAAGCCTCTCTGATGGGACAAAACTTCTGCTAAACTCCCTGGTGGACTGTTATTAAATTACCCAACCTGTGTGAGGACTGGTACAAAGGAGATCAAACATTTGAGTTGCCCCATTTTCTGCTCACAAAGAGAAAATTAACCACAATGCTTTTGTGTGATTTAGATCTTGCTGACATCTTTACTCTTCAAACTAACCAGGGAACACACCGCCCCATAAATAAAAAACCCAGCGATTCAAAACCCAGAATGGGGAGATGCTGCTCAGGATTTAGTCCCCAACAAAATGCATTGTAAATAACTCCTTGAGCAGTAACAAGATGGCAACAGAGCCCTGACATGAACAATACCTTGGCTTCCTCTGCCATTTTCTTGTCTTCATCTATCTCCTCGATCTTGGCAATGTAGTCTTCACTTTGATGTTTCCTTCTCTTCTGCTTGGGGGCCATGAAACCTTGCAGAAACTTCTTAACCACCCCAGCCTGGAGCGCGATCACACACTCCCCGAAATCCTTCAGGCTCTCCAGCGAGTGTATCTGTCGGGAAGAGCAGATGGTCACACCATGGTCACTCTAGGTCCTGTCTGAGGTGGCTCTGTCCTGCACACTCCTGCTCTGCCGGACTTCATCACTCCATAAACCCACCCAAACCCCACATCCACAATGACCAAGCACTAAGAAATACTTCCACTTTTCCCTTCCTAACAGTTCTGGTCTACACAAAGAAGCCTCTGCAGTGAGTCAAAGCTCAGTTTAAGCTACATCCCAACCATTCCAAGGCAGACATCACCGTCCTTTGGCAGGAGGAGCACACGCCAGCCCAGGACAGTCAAAAAGGATGTTGAGGCTCTGGAGAGAGTCTAGAGGAGAGCAAGGAAGCTGGGGAAGGGGCTGGAGAACAGGCCTTATGAGGAACGGCTGAGAGAGCTGGGGGTGTTTATCCTGGAGAAGAGGAGGCTGAGGGGAGACCTCATTGCTCTCTCCAACTCCCTGAAAGGAGGTTGTGGAGAGGAGGGAGCTGGGCTCTTCTCCCAAGGGACAGGGGACAGGATGAGAGGGAATGGCCTCAAGGTCCACCAGGGAAGGTTCAGGCCGGACATTAGGAAAAAAAAATTTCACAGAAAGGGTCACTGGGCAGTGTCAGAGGCTGTCCAGGGAGGGGGTTGAGTCACCTTCCCTGGAGGTGTTTAAGGGACGGGTGGATGAGGTGCTGAGGGACATGGGTTAGTGTTTGATAAGAATGGTTGGACTCAATGATCCGGTGGGTTTCTTCCAACCTGGTTGTTCTATGATTCTAGAATTGTGTTTTCTCCCTGCACTGGGCAGATCTATCCCCTCCTGAAGATACTCAGCACACCAGGAATGCTCGTGTGAGTGAGGCTGAATGAGCCAAAGCACCGAAGCTCCATGCTTTAGCAACTTCCTTGTGCTGAAGCAGCCATGAACAGAACCTCCTTTAGGTCCTGGACCTGGGAGCCAATCATTACTCCAAGTCTAAAGTGGTCTGAATTTATCAAAAAACCCTCCAAATGGAAATCTACTGACTCGTTAAGACACGCTGGCTTTGATGCAGAAGGTAAAAATCAGCTACAAAGTAGTCTGCTAATGCTCCATAAAGAGGTTCACTACTAGAAAAAAGAAACAGGGCAATTTAACACCTCGCTCCAAAGTTAGGATGCACCTACACCAAAAAGGACCCTAAGCCAGCAGCCGTGTAATCTTGAAATAATAGCTCAGAGAGAGAATATGCAACTAATTTCCCTGACCCTTCTGTCTGAGGAGACCATAGACTCAAGGCCTTCCACAGAAAGTACCAGCTTGTATTTGTCCTGCTCAGCACTACTTTGCCTGCTCACTCACTCTTGCTTCGTATTCCGGTGTCACATCCACATATCCCAGCCCTCCTTTTTGCAGCCGAGTTGCAACCTCAATGAGATCACTTCGGAGGTAGTTCAGCAGTTCCTGGTTGCCGTCACAGGTTTTGAGGCCCAGGTTCTGTTTCCGAGCCAAATGGATGGAATGTGTGATGTCCTGATACCTGCAAAGTCAAAACCAACCTTTGAGTACATGCAGGCCAAGGCATTGGGAGCTGTGTGGGGCTGCAATGGTACCAGCATGACCTACGTGCTCCTCCAGCACAGAATGCACCCACAGCAAGTTTGCAGATGACACTAAGCTTGGGTGGGAGTGTGGATCTGCTGCAGGGTCGAGAGGCTCCAAAGGGATCTGAACAGGCTGGATCCACGGGCTGAGACCAATGGGATGAGGTTTAACAAGGCCAAAAGTCAGATCCTGCACTTGAGGCACAACAACCCTGAGCAGTTACAGACTAGAAGTCTGTCTAGAAAGCTGCCTGGAGGAGAAGGACCTGGAGCTGTTGGTTGACAGCAACTGAACATGAGGCAACAGTAGCCCAGGTGCCCAAGAAGGCCAACGGCATCTTGGCTTGGATCAGAAACAGTGTGACCACCAGGGCCAGGGAGGTTCTTCTCCCTCTGGATTTGGTACTGGTGAGACTGCTCCTCGAATCCTGTGTTCAGTTGTGGGCCCCTCAGCACAAGAAGGATGTTGAGGCTCTGGAGTGAGTCCAGAGAAGAGCAACGAAGCTGGGGAAGGGGCTGGAGAACAGGTCTTACGAGGAACAGCTGAGAGAGCTGGGGGTGTTTAGCCTAAAGAAGAGGAGGCTGAGGGGAGACCTCATTGCTCTCTATAACTATCTGAGAGGAGGTTGTGGAGAGGAGGGAGTTGGGCTCTTCTCCCAAGGGACAGGGGACAGGATGAGAGGGAATGGCCTCAAGCTCCACCAGGGGAGGGTCAGGCTGGACATGAGGAAAATTTTTTTTACGGAAAAGGTGATTGGGCAGTGTCAGAGGCTGCCCAGGGAGGGGGTTGATTCACCTTCCCTGGAGGTGTTTAAGGGACGGGTGGATGAGGTGTTGAGGGACATGGGTTAGTGTTTGATAGGAACGGTTGGACTTGATGATCCGTTGGGTCTCTTCCAATCTGGTTGTTCTATGATTCTATGAATGGTTTTGGAAAGATGCTTGAAAGCACATGGTACTGCTGGCTCTGTGAAGGACCCAGTGCTGCCTTTCTTTCCAGCTGCAAGAAGCAATATGCAGCCCAACAGGGAGGGCGAGGAACAAGGCTGAAAATCAGGAGCTGGGGCCACACAGAGCAGCAAGGTGTCACCAATCAAACTATGTCACTGTGGCTTAACTCTTCTTGGCTCATGCCCAAGAAGGAAAACTACATCTGCTGTCCCTCTGCGGCTGGTGAGGATCACATCGTGATCCTTTGCAATCATTTCCACAAGGCTGATTTTGCTTTACCCTCTTCACAGCTCAGAGCATTGCTGAGCAGTTACTGATCAAGAGCAGCAATTTCTCATCCTCGATCCCCTCCCCATCTCCAGCACAGCTGCGAAGCGAAGCAAAGCACAGAATTCTGTCCCAGCAGTGGCCTGGCCTGCTGTGCCCAGGATACACTTGGCCTTTGAGAAGGCAGCTGGGGAAAGATGAGCAGGCTCACCTTTTCTCCAAGCGCTCCTTCAGCTGGCTCTCTCGTACACCTTGGGGGTGCAGGCAACCCAGCAGCTCATCCAGATCCTTCTGACTGTCACAGAGAAACCTGAAAGACACAACAGGCACCAACATCAGGGAACATCTCTCTGTGGCCATACAACTCCTTCTAAAGGGGTCACAAGCATTAGCAGGCAGGGATGACAAGTAACCTATATCCCACGGAACAAGGGGAAACACTGCCAGGAATGCTGGTGGAAGCATTCTGACTCTGAGTGGCCTTGTTTCAAGGATGTAACAAATTCTAGGGTAAGAAAAATAAAAACAAAGAAAACCTAGAACTGATTTATATTCCGCCCCCCCACTTCAGTTGATTAAAATCCTGGCACTAATTCACTTATCTCATCTGGGGATAACACGACGTTGCAGTCCGTTTAAGTACTCAGATGTCATTTCAGATGCATGAGGCCCTGCAACCATTCCTTCTGCAGAGTCGTGGGCTTCTTTTATTAACCCAGACATCCTGAGGCTAACAAAGGGAACGGCCTCACTTAGATCCCAGCTGCTGATGCTGTGGATCTGACACATCTCTGCCTCTGCAAACACCAAATCCCTCCTTTCCAAGAAGCTCTCGTTAACCTGAAAAGCTCAAATGCAGGATATTTGTTAGCTTTAAACCTCCAAGACGGCAGTGGCCATCAGCACCGAGCTGATCGAAAAGGGGAAAACTGTTGTTGAGTTCTCTGCGCAAGATGTCATCTCCACAATTCCAGAGCACAAGCAAGTTTTGATGCTTTAAGACAGCTTGGATCTCTGCTCTTCTCTTTCCCCAGCACTATTGTGGGATGCCATGGAACCACCTCACCTGATAGGGGTGGGGATTCAACCTGAGCTTCAGAGCTGAGCTAACAGTACATGAGATTAATTACACGTCTTCTAGACTAGGATTGCTCCTTACGAGAGGGAAGTGAAGGAATAGCAAAATCGACCTTATAAGAAAACTGCAGAGGACCATGATGTGACCCTCACCAGCCACAGGGAGACTCCAGATCTAATTTTCCTTCTTGGGCACAAGCTGAGAAGAGCCAAGCAGCAACTAAGAGAGACAGAGAGAGATGCTGTTCTGGCTCCTCTCAGAATAGCAGTATCCAGAATCACTTACTAGGTATCATATCTGAAAGGTAAATATTTCCAAATTCTAGATGCACACATTAGGGGAAGGGCTTTGCAACCTGTATTCAGTTAGTAAATTAATTACTCTAATGAAACTTAAGATCGATTGTTTAAACACAGAGGAAAAATAGGTTTCTGGTCAGTCTCCTGCTTCAATATGCTCCAACCCTGGGCAGAGTTCTCACCTGGCAGAGATCAAATCTCTTGGGCACCACTACAATTTGCACATACTCCCCGCAAGAAGCAGGGCAGAACAGCTCCAAAGATCCTCCATCCACTGGAGCCCAGCACGGGCACCACAAAAGCAGCGGCAAATAAGGCCACAGGATCCAACAGGCATTCCCACAAACCTACAGCAAGGTAACTTGGGTCTCTCTCTTACTTTGGGTCCATTAGCTCTCCTACATTGACTGCAAGGCGACTGGTATTTTTAAGTCTAGAAAGCTGCCTGGAGGAGAAGGACCTGGGATTGTTGGTTGACAGGGACTGAACATGAGGCAGCAGTGGCCCAGGTGGCCAAGAAGGTCAATGGCATCTTGGCTTGGATCAGAAACGGTGTGACCAGCAGGGCCAGGGAGGTTCTTCTCCCTCTGGACTCGGCACTGGTGAGACTGCTGCTCGAATCCTGGGGTCAGTTCTGGGCCCCTCGGCACAAGAATGACTTTGAGGCTCTGGAGTGAGTCCAGCTGGGGAAGGGGCTGGAGAACAAGAGGAGCAGCTGAGAGAGCTGGGGGTGTTTATCCTGGAGAAGAGGAGGCTGAGGGGAGACCTCATTGCTCTCTGCAACTCCCTGAAAGGAGGTTGTGGAGAGGAGGGAGCTGGGCTCTTCTCCCAAGGGACAGGAGGAGAGGGAATGGCCTCAAGCTCCACCAGGGGAGGTTCAGGCTGGACATTAGGAAAAAGTTTTTTGCAGAAAGGATCATTGGGCAGTGTCAGAGGCTGCCCAGGGAGGTGGTTGATTGACCTTCCCTGGAGGGGTTTAAGGGACGGATGGACGAGGTGCTGAAGGACATGGGTTAGTGTTTGATGGGAATGGTTGGACTTGATGATCCAGTGGGTCTCTTCCAACCTGGTGATTCTATGATTCGAAGTCTTTAAGGACTTCTGCTAAATAAAGAGAAATGTCTCCAGAACATTTGGTATCAAATTGCTTCCAAACCCTTGGGGAAAAATCTTGGGATTGGTCCTAAACCATATTTCAATCTGAAGAATCTGTCATAACATGGGAATTGTGCAAACCAAGCTTCAAAACTGTTGCCTTGCAGACACCCAGCAGAGGAATCCTCGGGCACATTGGGAAGGTCACCTAGGTCAGGAGGCAATGACTCTAGTCACCACTGGGGATGTGCCAAGGAATCCAGCTGGAAGAATAGCTGAGAAGACATGCCTGAGCATTCATTCTCCTGTGGTTGCAAATCTAAGGGGGAAAACTCCCTGCACAGTTCTGTCTTATTCTAAAAAAAAAAAAGGGCACTGGGGACAGTTCACACATGGCTCTTGATTCTTGGGGAAAGACATCACAGACTACTGGTCACAGCAAGAAAGAAGATCTCATCTTGGTATGAAAGCCAGGGATAAGCCTTGGTACCACTTCATTCCTGTTGAAAAAAAAAATGGGACAAGGAAGGGAGAATGTGGACGAGGTGCTGAAGGACATGGTTTAGTGATTGATTGGAATGGTTGGACTCAATGATCCGGTGGGTCTCTTCCAACCTGGATATTCTATGATCCTATGATCCATGTCTGCAACAGGTAGTTAGAATCATCAAGGTTGGAAAAGACCTCTAAGCTCATCCAGTCCAACCCCACTGCGCCCAATTCACTCTGAGAGTAAGAACTGGGATTTTAGGAGAGGGAACTGTTCTACCTAAGCTTGAATTTCAACATGCAGAATATAAACTTGTCAGAGGAACCTGTGTTAGTTTGACTGGTGACACCTCACTGCTCTGTGCAGCTGCAGCTCCAGGATCTCAACCCTGCCCCTCGCACTCTGCGCGGCCTCAAGAAACAACCTGCACCTCCAACAAGGGCTACAGGTCAAGGCCAGGAGCACAGATATAAGGCAGGGCTGGCACTATAAATAGAGGAGGCAACAGCATCATGAGCCTCTGGGTCTCGATAAGAGGGAGAGGAAGGCAACAGATACCCAGACACAGAGCTTAATCACACAATTCAGAGAGAAGGAGAGATTCCTCTGGGAGAGTCAAGACCAGACAAATGTCTTCAAACTGATCTGACAAGATGAAATGCTCACTGGGGGAAGAGCTTTCTGCACACCTAAATAACAGCCTATGTTCTTTTCTTACACTTCTATCAGCACAAGCCAGCAGACCTGCCAGCAATCAAACCAGGAGACCAGTATTCACTCCAGCTGACTCTTCCTTCAAGTTCTCAGGCTACAGGCTGTGAGGGACAGAGAGGAAGGTATAAAGCCTGGACTGCAGGCCTAGGGCAAGAAGAAATCAAGAGTACAACATCTAACATGGACAACATTCCAGAGAAGAGCAACAAAGCTGGTGAAGGGGCTGGAGAACAGGCCTTATAAGGAACGGCTGAGAGAGCTGGGGGTGTTTATCCTGGAGAAGAGGAGGCTGAGGGGAGACCTCATTGCTCTCTACAACTACCTGAGAGGAGGTTGTGGAGAGGAGGGAGTTGGGCCTTCACCCAAGGGACAGGGGACAGGACGAGAGGGAATGGCCTCAAGCTGCATCAGGGGAGGTTCAGGCTCAACATTAGGAAAAAAAAATTTCACAGAAAGGGTGATTGGGCACAGAGGCTGCCCAGGGAGGGTGTTGAGTCACCTTCCCTGGAGGGGTTTAAGGCATAGGTGGACGAGGTGTTGAGGGAAATGGGTTAGTGTTTGATAGGAATGGTTGGACTCAATGATCCGGTGGGTCATTTCCAACCTGGTTGTTCTATGATTCTATGAAGAATCCCAGGATCAGTACCTGCTCTGGAAGGCTGGTGGAAAAACTCCATCTGTAAAATTACGGGTGTGAAAATGGAGTCTGTCAGCACCCACTGGCACTGCCTGCTGAGGGGACCAACATATCATGGTGTACTCCTAGTAGACGGAGACTAACAGGAATTACTCTGCAGAGATGTCACCATTTCCAAACTTCAACTGCTTCCTGACCAGCATGAGCAAGAAGTCTCCTGCACACTAATATACTGGAAAAGCTGCGATCGGCCTGTGGTCCTTGCAGGAAGGACCCATGTGTCCACAGCTCACTAAGCACTATGGTACGGACGAAACTTCCTCAGGGATCACAAGCCTGGCTGCTTTACATGCAGAGATATCAAAGCTTTGCCTCATCATCAGTGAAAGGGGTCAGAAACAGGACTGGGCCCTCTGTCTGGAGAAGATGGAAGCAACAAAGCATTTATGATTCTGAATGAGAAGAAGGATTCAGGCTCTGCACTTTCAGGACAGAACACTGGGTCCTCTTCCTTTTGTGAAGAAAATACTGAAAGCAGAAACCACTTCGACAATATAACTATTTCTGTAGCTCTTGGCAGAATTATGGAATCTATTTCTCCCTTTATCACAGAATCAGAAAATAACCAGGTTGGAAGAGACCCACCGGATCATCGAGTCCAACCATTCCATGTCCCACCAGCTCCCATCCTCAAGGAGGAAAAACGGGCAGGACTGAAGCACAATACTTCATGGAGTTAATTCTGGTGCTCATTTCAAAGTCTCAAGGGAAAGCTAAGGATGCTATGTGCACTGGTGAGGCCACTTGCAATCCTGAGCTAGATGTGCTAGTAAAGAAACAAGAGACACGTTTCAAGAGATTTATCACAAAGAAATGACCCTTCCTATGCACCACATACTAAAATGAGTTATAGCTGAACTAGTCCTTGTATCCAAACCACAGCGAGTGCAGATACCCAAGGACTTCAGCGCAGTCTCAGGGCTTCTCGGGGTGTGCAAGGACGACATGCAAAAAGCAGCCAAGGATGAGACTCCAACATAACCATCCACGCTCAGTGGAATCCTTGAGATTAGAGAGATCATAGAATCATAGAATCACCAGGTTGGAAGAGACCCAACAGATCATCAAGTCTAACTGTTCCTATCAAACACTAAACCATGTCCCTCAGCATCTTGTCCACCTGCCTCTTAAAGCCCTCCAGGGAAGGTGACTCAACCCCCTCCCTGGGCAGATCAATGGCAACAGGGACAGAAGAGAATTCTGCAACAGGAATACCAAGTTCCTCAGGAGGGAGCTCTAGTTACTGGTTATTCCATGAAATAACTGCACTCAGGTTGCCACTTGTCTTTTTCTAGAAGCTTACTGGTACCTGGTGACACCTGTCAGACAGCGACCTTGCCAGCAGGTGCTTGGCAGATCCAGAGCTTTAAGACCAGTCTTCCAGTTGAGGAAGCTCACTGCTTGTCTGCAGGAAAGACTTTCAGTGGCCCTGCAGTTTAGGTAGAAGCGGTTACATTTTCTTCAAAACCCCACCCCTATGCCCTCTGCTCGATCCCAGGCAGCTGGCTCAGCCCCGCTAGCCACACTGTGTCACCTCGAGACCCTGGGGAACAACACACAAAGGCCCGACGCTCACAGGGCAAACCCACAACGCTGTGACTGTTCACAATGCTTCCTAGCAGGGGCCAGAAATTACAGAAATCAAAGATATTGAGGGTAGGCCAAAAGAAACCCCTAAACCAACCAAGCTCAGAGTCTTCTTTCTGAGTGGCAAAGGGGCAGGGCAGGCAGGCAGCGGCACTCCTAGCGCTTCCTATCTGCTAGTGTAAGGACTTCCTCGTGCACCAGAACAAGACTCTGTGCTTACTGCTCCTCTGTGAATGCCTCTGCCAGACTGTTGTCCAACCACTGCTTTGATCAGGTACAAACTGGCAGATCCACGCACACATCAGGTGTAAGATCTGGAGAACTCCCCTCTCTATTTCAAACCAACCAAAGCCACTTTGATTTCCTGACCCTTTTTTAGTGCATTGAAAGCAAATTCTCTTCATTTACAAGGCCTCCTCGTTCTCTGCTCACATCAGTCTCCGTCTCCCTGCTCAACACACAAATTAAATTACTTCTGCAACTTGTTGCATATTTCTTAGCCAATTATTCACTCACAAGAACTTCCTACTCATCCCAAGGCAAACCCTGTAACAACAGATCTTGGGAAGCAAGATTGTTCCCCTTAGTCTGTGCTTGGGTTTATCACCCTTTTATTTCCTTCATTTAGACTCCACCATGGTTTTAATTAGGTTTTCTTACTTCTAACAGCTTCCTAATCCTGATGCGAACCAGACTGAGACTGTTGCTGCTGTTTTATTCCCCAGTTTCCTCAACCCGTTTTGTGAAAGGCAGGAGGCAGCACCTGCTTCAATGGTCTCACAGGGGAGCTCTAAGACCACATCTCTGGAAGCAATGGAGGCAGCATTTGGCTGCCACTTTGAGCCTTTTTGTTTTTAAAAATCCCGCGATTCTTAATTATTTTTGTCACTCTCTAAAAAAGGTGAATACTGTTATAGTCACTTAATAAAGCAATAACAAAAAAAAAATTCAGTCATGCGAGCGTATGGGACCCAGTTCAAGGAGCTGATCCTGTGGGCTGCACAACTCATTCCTCTATGAAGTGCTCCTCCCTTTGTAACCACACTCATGTCTCTCAGTGTGTCCTTAGAATCATAGAATAGCCAGGCTGGAAGAGACCCATCGGATCATTGAGTCCAACCATTCCTATCAAACACTAACCCACGTCCCTCAGCACCTCAGCCACCCGTCCCTTAAACCCTTCCAAGGAAGGTGATTCAACCCCCTCCCTGGGCAGCCTCTGTCAGTGACCAATGACCCCTTCTGTGAAAAACTTTTTCCTAATGTCCAGCCTGAACCTCCCCTGGCAGAGCTTGAGGCCATTCCCTCTCGTCCTGTCCCCTGTCACTTGGGAGAAGAGCCCAGCTCCCTCTTCTCCACAACCTCCTTTCAGGGAGTTGGAGAGAGCAATGAGGTCTCCTCTCAGCCTCCTCCAGGCTAAACACCCCCCCCTTGAGAGCTGCCAGACCAATTAAGCAATTCAACACTGCAATATCAAACACTAGACTTTATCCACTTCAGCCTGCGCTTGTAAGTCACAGAGATTCTGTGTTACTTAATTCATCCCATCTGCCTCCTCACTGCCTTCAGTTATGGCAATAAGCACTACTTAAGCTACTGTTTTCTTTACACCCTTTGTCCATCAACTGGCATACATCTTGCTATCTCTGCTAAATGAAGATCAAGTATTCGAGAAGGGACTTAAAGGGCAGAGAGGACTCCCCTCTGGATCGCACTGTGAGTAGCCTCAGAAGAGGCTGAGGGGAGACATCATTGCTCGCTACAACTACCTGAGAGGAGGTGGTGGAGAGGAAGGAGCCGGGCTCTTCTCCCAAGGGACAGGCCAAGAGGGAATGGCCTCAAGCTCCACCAGGGGAGGTTCAGGCTGGACATTAGGAAAAAGTTTTTCATGGAAAGGGTGATTGGTCACTGTCAGAGGCTGCCCAGGGAGGGGGTTGATTGACCTTCCCTGGAGGTGTTTAAGGGACGGGTGGATGAGGTGCTGTGGGACATGGGTTAGTGTTCGATAGGAACAGTTGGACTCTGTTGGGTCTCTTCCAACCTGGTTGTTCTATGAGTCTATGACTCAACTGAGAATGTGGTGGAGAACTGCACGGAGGGAAGGCAGCAGAGGAAACTGCCATCTCCTGAGCCCTGGCAGCCAAGTAAGAAGCAGCAGAGCAATGCCAAGAGTCAGCACTTGGTGGGGATGTTCAGATGAGTCACAACATCCACACATTCCAGTCTCTGACAGTTCCTGAACAGGAACACCACTAGTAAAGCAGTTCTGACATGCAGCTTTGGAGCTAAGCTCACAACCCATGACAGTTCTCAAAGACCAAGAAACCCTGCTGGGGTGTAAGCAGCGGAAGACGCTGGGGAAAAAGCCACAGTTAACAGGGGAGCTGCAACACTTTGTGACAGCTACTGCTCAGGGCTATCTAAAAGATGCAGCCGCTCACAGGCAGGTCAGCAGGCAAAGCTACAGCCGATATTTTCTGGTGTGGGGACACTGCTGATCACTCCACGTCAGAGAGCAACAGTCAACGGAGGAGTTTTTCTTCAAGGATAAAAGATGTCGGCAGGGTCAATTATCAGAGAAAGCCCCAATCATGCTCAGAGTTAGAGACTTTAAATTTAATCCACTCCGAAGACACTTCAGTGGCTACTCCTCAGCACTGGGTAGTATTAAAGGGATAACAGGCTGTCAACATGGAAGGATTATTAGTAGGAACAAATCAATGCCATGATGTGGTGCTCAAGGAGAAAAAGTGGGATTTATTTCTTCTTTGACCCCAAATCATAGAATCAAGATGGGTTGGGTCGGAAGGGACCTTAAAGGGACCCACCAGATGCGAAATTAAGGTCAGTAATGAGAGTTCTGAAACACAAGCTGACTTTGAGCTGGAGGAGCTGTGAGCTTGTACCAAATGTATTGCTATTTTTCCCTAGTATTATTTCATTTTTTTCCTCTGTTGTTGCATTTTCCCCAGTGTTATGTTGAGAACAGGTTGAGAGACTTGGGGCCTGGAGAAGAGAAGGTTTGCAGAGACCTTAAGAGCAGTTTCTAGTACTGAAAAGGGCTCCAGGAAAGCTGGGAAGGGGTTCTGGATCAGGGAGTGCAGGGAGAGGACTAGAGGAAATGGGTTTGAAGCTGAAAGACAGGAGACTGAGATGACATCTGCGGGAGATGACTGAGATGACATCTTCTTTCACTGTGAGGGTGGGAAGGCCCTGGCCCAGGCTGCCCAACATGGTCTGCTGCAAAGCCAAGGAAGAAGATGCTGATGAGGAGCTGATGGTGGCTTTGCAAATCTCACAGAGCAGAACACCACATTGTGGACAGGCCTGGCTGCAGAGATCACAATGAAGACTCCGATTTCCTTTGCTCCAGGATTCCACGTGCCACAATTCAGGTGTGACGAGACAAACCGTGAAGGAAAACCCAGTCACTTAGCTAGGGCACTGCTCCTCTCCTCCTTTTTTTTTTGTTAAAGTAATGCTTACTCATACTGCAAAAAGCACACATTCTTTTAAATTAACAATTCTTCTGAATATAAAATATTTTAAAAGTAATATATCAAAGTAGCTTAATTTATACTGATTTTAAATTTGATTGATCAGGTTGATTACAATGGTTCCTCTGGCTCTTGGACTGGCTGCCTTATTAGTCATCTACTACCAGTAATAATTAATCAGAGGCCTGAAGAGCTCCCAAACTAATCTGGTTGTTCAGTACAACTAACAGGCATAGAGTAGGGTCTATCAGACACAATCCCTGTCAAGTTTCCGTGGCCTCCACACCGCAAAGCCTTTGTGGCTATAAAGCAGGCGTTACCATAAGTTCTGTCCCTGCTTGGGCACAGTGGTCTCGGCTGGAAGGTCTGCGGCGAGCACCGACCGGTGCAGTTTGCTCACCCTGCCGACAGCAGCCGCACTCTTCCGTTTGTCTGCAAAAGAAAAGCACAATCTCAAATGTCTTTTCATGCACTTTCCTCCTCGGTGAGCATTTTGGGGTTTTGCAAAACCCATCTCCAGTTACACATCGATCTTCAGCATACAGGCCAGCAATACACCTGTCAGGGAAGATGAACCCAGCACTGTCGACTGCTGAAGCTCAAGGGAGATGTGTTTACAGAAACACACATCAAAAAAGAGGGTTTTGAAGGAATTACCACATCGTAAAGTACATACACACAAGAACAAGAAGGCATTCCTACTTCTGCAAATACATAAAGTTAGTTTCACTCTTTAGCTACACAATAACACCACTTCTAGAACTGAGAAAATTATAAGCAGGATGTGCTTTAAAGTTCTGCTCATTTAAGCTGGTACTTTTTAGTTTTCAAGTGGAACACACTGAACTGTTGTACAGCAGCTGGAGAAATCTCCAGGCAGCATTTGAGAAACAAATGAGGTTGGAATGGAACTCACGTGCACGACCACATCTGGTCAGTATTTCATAGAATCATGGAATAGTTTGGGTCAGAAGGGACCTCAAAGCCCACCCAGTCCCATCCCTGCTATGGGCAGGGACACCTCCCACGGCATCAGGGGCTCCAAGTCCCATCCAACCTGGCCTTCAACACCACTCCAGAATTTCACTTGTCCTTGCACCTCAGCTGTACGTTTAGCACAGGGCGAACAGCAGGCTGAGAGGACCTGCAAAAGGCATTGGCAGAGCTACAGGTACCTAGTCCTGCTTGATACTATTTCATAGACTCCTCTGGGACCTTTGCCACTGGTGGAGCACCAGCACCGTGATGGATACCCTTGCTTCTTGCAGTACACAGCTGACTGCTTGTCTAAGCAGGTTCAGAGCAAACCAGCAGGGTTAGTCCACAGTTGACACAAACCCAACTGCTTTTGAGATGTGACGGTACCCACAGTCCTTATAACACTGCAGGTGCTCCCAAGCCCTGCAGCAGGAGGGAGAGCATCAGACTCTCCAGTGTGCAGGCGCCTCGAGTTTAAAAGTGGTTTAAATCAGGGTATCCTCATGAAAGCAGTCACACTAGACAGTTCTCTCTCATGCTCACAAATCCATCCTCCCAGTCAGACAATAGCGAAGCAAATACCCACAGAGAGGCAGGTCGGTCGTACCTCCAGGACTGCAGTCCTTCCTGCAATCTTTTTTCTGATGGGGAGGAACAAATCTGTAGTCTATACTGTCGTGCACCCAGCCCTTCTCAATGAACAAGCCAGGCACCTCATCGGAAAACAGCCAATACCTGTAGGAAACACAAAGATTATCTACCAGGTACTTGCTTCCTCCTTGGGCTACAGTTACCCACATCCCTCTCTATTCACACAGAAGGGGAAAAGCACCCGCACGCTTGCCTGATGCCTGTGTGTGAGTATTTCCTTAGTGTTAGCGCAGCTGAAAAACAAAAAGTTTTTATTCAAATCCATTCTGAGAGTGTTCCTGTGCAACAAACATGGGTGAAAAAGATGATGGTAATGAGGTTCTTGAGCACTGCTGCAAGGACTTGCAGCTCTGCTGGCTCATGGATTCTGAGCCCTGCAGGAAGGCCTCAAAAAGCCAGTGATGCAAACCAGTGAAGGTGATTACACTCCACATACACAGACACCTCACTTCTACTTTCCTCCACAGTTAACAGAGTCCTCTCAACACTCTCCATATCGGTCACTTCATGGGGGTTGCTACTTGACGAAGCTCCTCTCAGATGGGAGGAGCAGGCAGCTCAGGATCATCTCCTTTCCTACCTGTTATGATTACGATCAGTGCCCACTGGGGTCCTGCGCATCACCAGCTTCGCTTTGGCAATTCCATCCTGGAAGTTTTTCTCAGCTGCAGCTTTATGCTTCCGGATTCGTTCTTCCTCTGCTTCTTTCTCCATCCTCACTGTTGAAATTAGCACAAGGGAGCATTAGCTTTCTTTCATTGTATTCAGATATCAATGTTCTCTTCTATTTCACTAGAGCACAGGGATTAAAAAAAAGTATTATTGGTGACTTCGGTTAATGTTCTTTAAGCACAGTCACCCATCCCCATCTTACTGCACACACACTGTTCTAGAAAACAACCCAAAAAATAAAAAGTCATTAAGGATGAGTGGGGCAAGGAAACAGTAAAGTCCTGATAAAAACTGATTAGTCTTCATTATTCAATCTCATTCTACATCAACAAAGCAGCCTCCACTGCTGTGTAATCACATATAACAGCGAGGTCAAAGATCATTAACTCCAGCACAGGATCACAGAATGGTTCTGGTCAGAAGGGACTTCAAAGCCCACCCAGTCCCATCCCTGCCATGGGCAGAGACACCTCGCACTGGATCAGGGGCTCCAAGCCCCATCCAACCTGCTCCTGAACCCCTCCAGGGATGGGGCAGCCACCACTGCTCTGGGCAACCTGGGCCAGGGCCTCATCACCCTCACAGCAAAACATTTCTGCCTAAGATCTCATCTCAATCTCCCCTCTGGTGGCTCAAAACCATTACCTTTCATTCTATCCCTGCCCTCCCTGATCAAGCCTCCCTCCTCCTCAGCTTTCCTTGGAGCCCCTTTCAGGACTGGAAGCTGCTCTAAGGTCTTCTCCAGACTCAACAACTCAAACTCTCCCTGTCCTTATACAGGAGGTTCTCCAGCCCTCAGATCATGTCTGTTGTCTCCTCTGGACTCACTAACTGCTCCATGTCCTTCCTGTGCTGAGGCCTCCAGAGCTGTGTCTCAGGTGGTACTTTCCTCTCTAACAGGCTCCATCAGCTGTATAAGCTTCCAGCTGTCCAATCTCCAGACCGTGCAGGAGCTACGGCTCCATGGAGTGATAACGCAGAGAACAACTAGTAAGTGCTGCAGTAACACAGAAATCGAAGCGATGACTTCTACTACCAGGAAAACGCAGAGATCAATCATGCTATTTCAACAGGATGTTCTGCACTGACTCCTTTTGAGCCAAGAACGAACAAAAAAATACATTCATGCTCTTCCACTGGATTCTTTTCTTTGAGCTGAGCCCAGCTCAGTAGCACTGGCCACAATCCTGATAGGTTGAACTTGAAAGCATTTGGTGCTCCCAGTGTTACAGACGTTAAGAGTAGTGAAAAGGAAACCTCTGTCTGTGAGATATAGATCTCTGTACATGTGACAGAGTAGTAGGTGACAAAACACCTACCGAACAGCAGCTCGTGAACCACTGCACAATATCTGTTTTGTCAGCAACTGCTCTCTTACTGCCCCTAGAGATACTGAGGTTAATAAAAGCAAATGCAGCTGAAGTGGCGTGAAAGCCAGCACACTGCTAGAACTCCCAGGAAGCCTGCGTGGCAGCAGAAACACACCGACACCATTCTCATTGTGGTTAACCAGAACTATATCTCACATGCTGAAACCACACCAGCCCCTAAGGCTGCAGTCCTGAACAGCTCAGCTCTGAGCTGCTGACCCTGCAGCCCCAATGCCTGCACCATCTCACGTTAACCAAAATCTTTGGTGCTTTGAGGGTGCTTCTATGCCTCGTGTCATCTGCTGAAGAGGTAAAAGAAGCCCTGGGTGCCTGAAACATTGGGGTTTCCTATGTGGAAAGGCAGCAATATGAATTCAGACCTTAAGGGAAGGCTTAACTGCCATAGAGCTCTCGCTTGCCTTGGGGAGTCCAAGTGAATCAATTAAGAAGGCCAACGGCATCCTGGCTTGGATCAGAAACAGTGTGACCACCAGGGCCAGGGAGGTTCTTCTCCCTCTGGACTTAGAATCATAGAACAACCAGGTTGGAAGGGACCCATCGGATCATCAAGTCCAACTTGGCACTGGTGAGAATGCTCCTTGAATCCTGTGTTCAGTTGTGGGCCCCTCAGCACAAGAAGGATGTTGAGGCTCTGGAGTGAGTCCAGAGAAGAGCAATGAAGCTGGGGAAGGGGCTGGAGAAGAAGAGGAACAGCTGAGAGAGCTGGGGTTGTTTATCCTGGAGAAGAGGGGGCTGAGGGGAGACCTCATTGCTCTCTACAACTCCCTGAGAGGAGGTTGCGGAGAGGAGGGAGCTGGGCTCTTCTCCCAAGGGACAGGGGACAGGACAAGAGGGAATGGCCTCAAGTTCCACCAGGGAAGGTCCAGGCTGGACATCAGGAAAAAAAATTGTTCACAGAAAGGGTCACTGGGCACTGTCAGAGGCTGCCCAGGGAGGGGGTTGAATCACCTTCCCTGGAGGGGTTTAAGGGACAGGTGGATGAGGTGCTGAGGGACATGGTTTAGTGATTGATGGGAATGGTTGGACTCGATGATCCGGTGGGTCTCTTCCAACCTGGTGATTCTATGATTCAACTTCTCCAGCATGAAAGCCAAACGATTCCCATCTCCAGCAACGTCACAGGGCTTTTCTTCACATACAACTGGTACAAACTACTCCAGGAAAACAACACGTACCCCAAGGAGCAGTGTCCAAACTGCTTTTCATTTTGTAGTAAAATCTTACCCTAACTGGAACATGGCAAGAACTGCAGCCAAGAGGTCATTCAGCTGCAGCCTGCTGCATGGTGGGTATTTAATCTTCCTGGAAAGCAGGACAACTCTCCACACCTCCAGCAGCTCATTGATACTTCTGAGACTCTTGGTTCTGAAGAGAAGATCTAGGACTGTTTACTTTCACTGTGAGGCACTGTTGTGCCCACTCGATTTCCTTAAGGTGCTCTGTGCCTTTTACCTACTCCTGATCTCCCAAATTCCAGCTAAGATGGATAAGCCAAGGCTTGATGCTAGACTCTTGCCCCTTAGCAGTTTCAGCTGTCACTGCCATCTGCCTGGCACACACACTCACAACAAAGAAAATAAATAAAAATCCCTGAAATGCACTTTGCTCTTCATATTCCACATTCCTTAGCAAAAAGCCCTGTTTACAGAGGAACACCCAGAGCTCAGTATTGCAATTCTCGATATACAGAGGTTTGAGTGGACAGCCTGTACTTATTCAACTCCACAACTAATTCTTTAAATGGAGAAAACCTGATTTTTTTTTGCCCAAGTCCTTATCTGAGAGAAAGGCCGCCAGCATCAACCTCAACGCATGTGCCAGCCAGGACAGCAGCAGGAACTGGCTCTTAGGCAGGAAATTCCTCCCTTCTAAGAGCCAGAAGATGTTTGGACATAGACAAATATTTCATTTGTTTTCTGTCCTTGAGCCCTCCTGGTCCTAACAGCAGTGAGAGGGACTAAAAGAAAACAAACAAACAAATCAGAAGCAGTTACTACTTCCCTAAAATTCCAGATTTTGAACACCCAAGAGAACCACAGCAACTACTAACTAACTACTAACGTCTCCAGGGAATAAATCCCTTAACACTAGGTAATGCTTCTGAAAACTGACTGTCAAATCAGACACAAACTCACTCCCTTTTATTTCACAGAACGGTTTGGGCTGGAAGGGACCTTAGCGCCCATCCAGTCCCACGCCTGCCACAGGCAGGGATACCTCCCACAGGATCAGGGGCTCCAAGCCCCATCCAACCTGCCCTTGAACCCCTCCAGGGATGGGGCAGCCACCACTGCTCTGGGAAACCTGGGCCAGGGCCTCCTCACTCTCACAGCAAAACATTTCTTCTGAAAATCCCATCTCAAACTCCCTTCTTGCAGCACAAAACCTTTCCTCCTCATCCTCTCCCTGCCCTCCCTGATCCAGAGCCCCTCCTCAGCTTTCCTGGAGCCCCTTTCAGCACTGGAAGCTGCTCTAAAGTCTCCCCACAGCCTTCTCTTCTCCAGGTTCAACAACTCCAACTCTCAGCCTGGCCTCGTAAAGGAGGTTCTCCAGCCCTCAGATTATCTCCATGGCCTCCTCTGGCCTCTCTCCAACAGCTCCATGTCCTCCCTGTGCTGAGGACTCCAGAACTGGACACAGGACTTTACAAGACACAATGTCTCTACTCTCCTGCTATTTCTCTTACCTCTCATCTGTATTTCTTGTTGCTCCCTCTCTTTCTTGGCTTGGATTGCCAGAAGGCGCCTGCTCTTCACAGCACTGATCATATCATCAGCCTCAATTTCCACCCGGTGCTCTATTTTCATCATCTCAGTTTTTTTCTTCTCATTTCTTCCCATCAGATTCTCATCTTTCCCGTTCTCCTTGTTCTTAGCCACCATCTCTTTTCGCTTCTGTTTTTCTGCTCTCTTCTTGTCGTTTTCTTCCTTCAGGACGGCTAAGCGCTCCTTCCACAGCTCAGCTGACGTTTGCTGCTTGGCTTCCACGTGGTCTTGTACCGAGTACGTCATTAGGATCCGGTGGCACAGAGCTCCAAGTATCTGCAATTTCTCTTCAGGAGTCAACTCAAAGAACTCCGACGTCTCCAGTTTCTCCAAGAACTCATCCTGTACTTCATTATCCTCAAAAGCTGCAGAATCCTTGCTTTCATCTACGTTATCCGAGACCTCACTTTCCTCCTGCACATCAGACTTGCGCAGGCACAAGCGAACCAACTCGGAAGCGGAGTGCAAAGTGAGTGGTATTTCAGAAAGCTTCATTCCCAGCTCCGCATAATCTTCAGCAATTTCGTCCTGCAGCAGGGTCTGCAGGAGAATGACCAGTACTCGGTTCAAATAGAGGAAGCCTCCCTTCTCCGCGCAAAGCGCTTCCATCAGGGAAACTGCCGTGATGGGATACTGAGCATCTGGCATCAACAACCCTGAGTAACAGCTCAGGAACTCCACCACCATGGCAACATCCCCGAAGAGCGTGTTCGGAAGCCCTTCCGGAGTATCCACCAGTTTAAAAGTAGGCAAGGCCTTCCCTTTAAGATCTTGGTCCTCAAATCTTTTCTGTTTTTCCAGTTTTTCCTTCATCTCTTTCTCCTTCCGCTCCTTCGCTCTCTCCTTCAGTTTCTCTTTCACCTTCTCCCTTTTCTTCTTCATGTACTCCTTCCGCTGCTCCTCGGTCATGGTGGCCCATTTCTTCCTGTGCTCCAGGAGCTCGTAGCGCTTCTGGACTAACCCTCGGAGATCCTCGGGCAGACGGGCACGATCCTCGTTGGAGAGTAACCTGGCTGTTTTGGAGATGATGCAGGAAAGGGCACTTTTTTTGTCCTCCCGATCCTTGTTTTCTTTGTAGTAGGCGATGAGATGGAGCGCGGCAGGAGGCAGGTGCTTCTGGGGCTTGTTGGAGGACCTAGGGGCGCCCCCAGAATTCCTGGGAGTCCTGGACACCTTAGTGGTACCTTTAGCCATGTCCAGTAGCGTCATTTGTTTCATTTTCATCTTGGGGCCTTTTCTAGGAGATTTAGACTTCCCAGATGTCTTCTGCCCATTCAGAACCCTTTTGCCTCTCTGCTTTTTGTCCAAGGATTTGTTGCTGCCCTTCCCCAGTCGGCTTTTCTTTGGAATGTGGAAGTTTGCGCCGAGTTTAGCAGGTGACATCATTTTCATCATCTCTTCCAGCTCCTCTTTAGGACATTTTGAATTCTTAGAGTTTTTCATATTCAGTGGGGAACCAATGATACATTTCTCCAAATGCACGTGACACCACAGCGTTGGGCTCAGGGGCTGGGCCAGCGACGAGCCATCGGTTTTGGATTTCTTAGGTTTCCTATCAGGAGACTGAGAGCTCTTCCTCTTGGTCGAGGGGTTGAGAGTCATATACTGAAACGAAAGAAAGAATGATTTTAGAGTCTTCAAACGACTCAAGTTGGAAGGGACTCACAAGGATCATTAAATCCACCCCCTGTCCCTGCACAGGACACCTCAACATTCACACCGTGGGGCTGAAGGCCTCGACTTCTGGAATATGGCCTTGGTGCCATGATTGCTGCCCTGGGAGCTGTTCCAGGGCTCCACCACCCTCTGGGGGAAGAACCTTCTCCTCATGTTCAACTTAACTCTTTATATAAAACATATACATTTATATATACAAATATATACATATTTATACAATTACTATATTAATATGAATATCCAAAGGCCAATAAAGGTTATCTAGATACTTTTCTGCTGAGTACTTTTGCTCACGCTTATTTTCAATTTATCTTTCCCAGCACTCACTACACTGAAGGACTCGGGTTACTACAGCAGCTTTCAATAAGTGGTGTAGCAGTCACTATGTCGATCATAAGAGTAGGAATTCATTCCAGAAAACTCACGTTTAACTTGCTAAAATGAAACACTACAGCAAATACTCAGTGCTTCATACTACATCACATAAACCCACGTTGTTACTCTTCAAAACATTGCAGGAAGGAGGTTTGTTTGGAAAAACTGAAAGTCATTTTAAAAGCTCTTTTCCTGCTCCAGGATCTCTTAGAGAGCTACAGAGGGTTCAGCCCTGCTCCCCAAGAGGAAAAGTGAAGGAGTACAGAGGTGATGGTGACAGGAATGCAAGGACTGGGGAAGGGGCTGCAGAACAGGTTTTATGGGGAATGGCTGAGAGAGCTGGGGGTGTTTATCCTGGAAAAGAGGAGGCTGAGGGGAGACCTCATTGCTCTCTACAACTCCCTGAAAGGAAGTTGTGGAGAGGAGGGAGCTGGGCTCTTCTCCCAAGGGACAGGACAAGAGGGAATGGCCTCAAGCTCCTCCAGGGGAGGGTCAGGCTGGACATCAGGGAAAATTTTTTCCCAGAAAGGGTCATTGGGCACTGGCAGAGGCTGCCCAGGTAGGGGGTTGAGGTGTTTAAGGGATGGGTGGACGAGGTGCTGAGGGACATGGGTTAGAGATTGATGGGAATGGTTGGACTCAATGATCCGATGGGTCTCTTCCAACCTGGTTGTTCTACGATTCTTTGACTGGTCTCTGAACTGCCTGAGAGAGTCTGGCATGAAGGTGAGACAGGATTCAGTTCTGAAGTGATGTGACTGAATGCCTGTTAAGCTGCTGAAATAATCTACCTGACAGGTCACTCAACACAGAACAGTTCAACCCAGTGTCGAAGAACACTGAGGGCTGTCTCAGCACCTCAAACGCAGTTTCAGAGGCACCAAAAGGGCCTTTCTGCTCTGCTCCTCGGAGCTGATGTAAGCTTGGGAGCACCAAAGCCCAGCTGGCACACTAAAGCCTCTGGCAAGCCTGATCAAGGCAGGGAATGCGTGAGAAAGCAAAGGAGACACTTGGAAGAACTCTCACCTTATGTGGGTTAATCAAGAAGTCACTGAATTTACTGGGGAGAGAATATTTTGTCACCAGCTCATCCTCCACCACCCAGGGAGCATTCTCACACGTGCCAGCCCGGAGTGCATTATGGCGGATGAAGTATCTCAGGATCTCCTTGTTGGGAGGACGCTCCGTACGGACCAAGCTGTCTGCTGGGACGTTGCTGATGATCTTGGAGATAATAAGCAGACTGTTAATATGTAACTTCTAGTCCCATTAAAACACGTTTCGCGTGACTGAAAGGGCCACTGCACTCCTTTACGTCCACAAACTCCTCACTCTTTCAAAGCTCCCTTGGAAAGACTCAAAAAAAAAAAAAAACAAAAAAAAACCAACCCAAAACAGGAGTTGCAAAACTGAAACGCAAAAGAGCTTGTTGGAGATTCAGTCCGGGAAAAAAAGTGAAAAAAGTGAGTTTATGCTGCAGAATTCTTGCCAAAGTCCATAGCTTTACCTCTGCCCTTCCTTTGGCCTAGGAATGCTACTAACTAAATACTTGCACATACTGACGCTTATTTAATGTTTGATGTTTTTCCTGGGACTAGAGGAGTAACTCTGCGAATGGTACTCATTACGCCGAGGTCAGCACAGCCTCTTGTCAAATTAGCAAACAGTTGACAAAAAGCTACAGAGTTGCCCAAAGCCCAATGACCTACGACTCTGAGAGCAGCTCATAGAGTGGCTTGGGTTGGAAGAGTCCTCAAAGCCCATCCAATCCCACCCCTGCCATGGGCAGAGACACCTCCCACGGCATCACAGCCTCCAAGCCCCATCCAACCTGCCCTTGAACCCCTCCAGGGATGGGGCAGCCACCACTGCTCTGGGCAACTTGGGCCAGGGCCTCCTCACCCTCACAGCAAAATATTTCTCACTAAGATCTCATCTCAATCTTCCCTCTTGCAGTGCAAAACCTGTCCCCTTAATCTTCTCCCTGCCCTCCTTGATCCAGAGCCCCTCCCCAGCTTTCCTGGAGCCCTTTTCAGTCCTGGAAGCTGCTCTAAGGTCTCCCCTCAGCCTTCTCTTCTCCAGGCTCAACAACCCCAACTCTCTCAGCCTGTCTTCATACAGGAGGTTCTCCAGCCCTCGCACCATCTCCATGGCCTCCTCTGGACTCCTTCCAACAGCTCCATGTCCTCCCTGTGCTGAGGACTCCAGAACTGGACTCGGGGCTCCAGATGGGTCTCATAGAGCGTAGCAGAGGGGCAGAATCCCCTCCCTCCCTGCTGGTCCCTCTGCTCTGGATGCAGCCCAGGACACAGTTGGTTTCTGGGCTGGGAGCTCATGTTGCCAGCTCATGTCGAGATTCTCCTCCCCAACCAATCCATCCTCTGCCCTGCCTGTGGCTGTGCTTGGCATTGCCCTGAGAGGAACAGGAAGAGCAGCAACTGCCAGTCATGATTTAGCTACTCTACCCCAACCACATTTCATTAGATGCCTGACTAGAGAACAGCCCATTAACAGCAACAGCTCTAAAGCTACTGTAGCACCATGACTCAGTGTGTAGCAGCACATGGTCACCAGGGAATGGTCAGGCACACAGAACCCAATTATGCATTTTAACAGCCAGGCTGGTCAGCTTCTCAAACCCACAGCCATCCTAGGAGCGTTGATTGACAGCAACTGAGCATGACCCAGCAGTGGCCCAGGTGGCCAAGAAGGCCAATGGCATCCTGGCTTGGATCAGAAACAGTGTGACCAGCAGGTCCAGGGAGGTTCTTCTCCCTCTGGACTCGGTACTGGTGAGACTGCTCCTCGAATCCTGTGTTCAGTTGTGGGCCCCTCAGCACAAGAAGGATGTTGAGGCTCTGGTGTGAGTCCAGAGAAGAGCAACGAAGCTGGGGAAGGGGCTGGAGAACAGGTCTTATGAGGAAGAGCTGAGAGAGCTGGGGGTGTTTATCCTGGAGGAGGCTGAGGCCTCATTGCTCTCTACAACTCCCTGAGAGGAGGTTGTGGAGAGGAGGGAGCTGGGCTCTTCTCCCGAGGGACAGGGGACAGGATGAGAGGGAATGGCCTCAAGCTCTGCCAGGGGAGAGTCAGGCTGGACATTAGGAAAAAATTTTCATGGAAAGGGTGATTGGGCAGTGTCAGAGGCTGCCCAGGGAGGGGGTTGATTAAACCCTTGAGTTGTTTAAGGGACAGGTGGACGAGGTGCTGAGGGACATGGTTTAGTGATCGATAGCAATGGTTGGACTCGATGATCCAGTGGGTCTCTTCCAACCTGGTTGCTCTACGATTCTATGTTCTATGATCCTGTGCCCAATGCCATGACTCTGACAAAGTTCAATGTTGCCCTGTGCAGACCTGCCAATAGTAATGATTAAACGAACCTGGAGCATTCATGTAATAAGGATTCAAGTGAACAACTCACCTTATCTTCATTTTTCAGCTTGACATCATATTTGTGTGGCAAGAACTTAGGCGGAACCCACTTCCTTTCTTCCTTCTTCAAAGAAGTAGGAAGCTTCCGAGGAGACCTACGTGCTCGATCACCTGATAAAGCAAGGGGAGACATGAAGCATGTTAGCATTAGAATCCAAGTTAAGAGTTAAGGAATCAGACCATCGCTACCCTGGACAGTTCACCACTTGGTACCTCATCGAATGGGTTTTTGGAAATATCCTGAAGACGCAGGCTGGGCACGGAGTCCCTAAACAGCTCTGAGGTAGGACGGAACATCTGTCTTCAAGGAGTATAAATCATAGACTCATAGAACAACCAGGTTGGAAGAGACCCACCGGATCATCGAGTCCAACCATTCCTATCAAACACTAACCCATGTCCCTCAGCACCTCATCTACCCGTCCCTTAAACACCTCCAGGGAAGGTGAATCAACCATCTCCCTGGGGCAGCCTATTCCAATGCCCAATGACCCTCTGTGTGAAAAACTTCCTCCTAATCTCTAGCCTAAATCTCCCCTGGTGGAGCTTGAGGCCATTCCATCTTATCCTGTCCCGTCACTTGGGAGAAGAGCCCAGCTCCCTCCTCTCCACAACCTCCTTTCAGGTACTTGTAGAGAGTAATGAGGTCTCCTCTCAGCCTCCTCTTCTCTAGGCTAAACACCCCCAGCTCTCTCAGCTGCTCCTCATAGGGCCTGTTCTCCAGCCCCTTCACCAGCTTCGTTGTTCTTCTCTGGACTTGCTCCAGAACCTCAACTTCCTTCTTGTGCTGAGGGGCCCAGAACTGAACACAGGATTCAAGGAGCGGCCTTACCAGTGCTGAGTACAGAGGGAGAATAACCTCCCATCTCTCTACAGAGGTGCAACTGGGTACACGAAGAGAGAAAATGGCTGTAGAATTTATGAATCATAGAATTCATTTGGGCTGGAAGGAATCTTAAAGATGATCCAGTTCCACCTCCTGCCATGGGCAGGGACACCTCCCACTGGATCAGGTGGCTTAAAATCCCATCCAACCTGGCCTGGGGAGACAGGTTTCATAACCCAACCAGTCACCTGCTGCAGGAAGCTGTGCTGAGAGTCAGAGCCGTCTCTGCCATGCCACACTGCAAATAATTCAACTGCAGGAATTCTAGACTGAAGGAACCACAAAAATCATTTTACTTTGGTGGCCATTGAGTGTTTTGCAGTTATGAGCCCTATGCGTGTGGGCTGGTTTAGCTGGAGGTTTCAAGCATACTTATACAGCCAAGCTTTTTATTCTCAAGAGAGACACAACTGAAGAAGTACAAAGGCATTGTATCTTCTTGCTAGCTGATGTTGAGTCCATTATTGCTATATTCAGGCTGCAAATGTCAATAGTTTATGACAAAATCCTAACTTACTGAAGAAAGCAGCCCCCTAATGTCGCTACATCTGTGGCTATGAATCAAAGAAAACACCAAAGTAGCATGATAGAGGAGAATAATTATCTCCTAAGCACATACAGAACAGAAGGAGATGCCAGACCTAATTCAGACCTTGGAACATCTCTGTCACCTCCATGCCGTAAACCCTACAGCATTTAAGCTTCAGCACCTTCATAGATTACATGGTATAAACCTGAGTCCTGCTCCACCCTCCTCTATCCCCTCCAGAATCACTCTGCGTGGTTGGGAACTGGTGACAGATGATGAGGGCTCACTGCACCCGACACTGCACCTGACACACAAATAAGCAGTTCCTTACATTGGAGAACACAGAATCACAGAACAGAACCACAGAACAATCAGGTTGGAAGGGACCCAGTGGATCTTCTAGTCCAACCATTCCTATCAAACACTAAACCAAGTCCCTCAATACCTCATCCACCCGTGCCTTAAACACCTCCAGGGAAGGTGACTCAACCACCTCCCTGGGCAGCCTATTCCAATGCCCAATGACCCTCTGTGTGAAAAACCTCCTCCTAATCTCCAGCCTAAATCTCCCCTGGTCGAGCTTGAGGCCATTCCCTCTCGTCCTGTCCCCTGTCCCTTGGGAGAAGAGCCCAGCTCCCTCCTCTCTACAACCTCCTTTCAGGTACTTGTAGAGAGTAATGAGGTCTCCCCTCAGCCTCCTCTTCTCCAGGATAAACAACCTCAGCTCCCTCAGCTGCTCCTCACAGGGCCTGTTCTCTAGCCCCTTCACCAGCCTTGTCGCTCTTCTCTGGACTTGCTCCAGAGCCTCAACATCCTTCTTGTGCTGAGGGGCCCACAACTGAACACAGGATTCAAGGAGCGGCCTCACCAGTGCTGAGTACAGAGGGAGAATCACCTCCCTGGCCCTGCTGGTCACACCATTTCTGATCCAAGCCAGGATGCCATTGGCCTTCTTGGCCACCTGGGCACACTGCTGGCTCATGGTCAGTCGGCTGTCGACCAACAACCCCAGGTCCCTCTCCTCCTGGCAGTTTTCCAGCCAGGCTTCTCCCAGTCTGTAGCTTTGCTTAGGGCTGTTGTGCCCCAAGTGCAGGACCTGGCATTTGGCCGTGTTAAACCTCATGCTGTTGGAGGCAGAGGTCCAGCCTGTTTAGGTCCCTTTGCAGAGCCTCCCTACCCTCCAGCAGATCCACACTTGCACACAGCTTTGTGTCATCTGCAAACTTGCTAAGGGAAGAGCAGCTGAAAATCTGCCCTCATCCAGGTCATTGATGAAGACATAGAACAGGACTGGACCCAGCACTGAGCCCTGGGGAACCCCACTTGTCACTGGCCTCCAGCTGGATTTAACACCATTTCCCACCACTCTCTGGGCCCAGCCATCCAGCCAGTTTTCCACCCAGGAGAGTGTGCGTCTGTCCAGGTCAGAGTCTGACAGTTTCCGCAGCAGAATGCTGTGAGAAACTGTGTCAAAGGCTTTACTGAAATCCAGGAAGACCACATCCACAGCCTTTCCCTCATCCAGCAGCCGAGTGACTTTGTCATAGAAGGCGATCAGGTTGGTTTGGCAGGACCTGCCTCTGGTAAACCCATGTTGACTGGGCCTGATCACCCGGTTCTCTTGTAAGTGCTTCATGATAGCACTCAAGATCACCTGTTCCATGACTTTCCCTGGCACTGAGGTCAGACTGACTGGCCTGTAGTTCCCCAGATCCTCCCTGCTACCCTTCTTGTAAATGGGAACTACATCAGCCTCCAGTCCAGAGGTACCTCCCCAGTCTTCCAGGACTGCTGGAAGATGATGGAAAGGGGTTTGGCCAATACATCCGCCAGCTCCCTCAACACCCTAGGATGTATCCCATCTGGCCCCATAGACTTGTGGGTGTCCAGTTGGCCAAGCAGGGCTCTGACCACCTCCTCTTGGACCATGGGAGCCACGTATTGCTCCTCTGTTTCCCGGGTATCTACACAGAGGGAACAGCTTTCTTTACAATTCAAGACTGAGGCAAAGAAGGCATTAAGAGATACTGCAGCCTAGAATCCTCCACTCCAGCCACTGCTCATCAGAATGTTCCTTTAAAATAGCCTCCCCTGAATTTTGTACCAGTGACAGTATGAGTGCAAAGAGACTGATCTTCTCACCACGGGTCAGGTGAGACAAAACTTTCGCCTGCTTTAGCTCCACTTTTGTATTAGAAAATCTTGGTAAGTTCACAATGAGGAGCGGCTGAGAGAGCGGGGGGTGTTTATCCTGGAGAAGAGGAGGTTTTGGGGAGACCTCATTGCTCTCTCCAACTCCCTGAAAGGAGGTTGTGGAGAGGAGGGAGCTGGGCTTTTCTCCCAAGGGACAGGGGACAAGATGAGAGGGAATGGCCTCAAGCTCCACCAGGGGAGGTTCAGATTGGATATTAGGAAAAAAATTTTTCACAGAAAGGGTCACTGGGCACTGTCAGAGGCTGCCCAGGGAGGGGGTTGAGTCACCTTCCCTGGAGGGGTTCAAGGTGTGGGTGGACGAGGTGCTGAGGGACATGGGTTAGTGATTGATGGGAACAGTTGGCCTCAATGATCTCTTTGGGTCTCTTCCAACCTGGTTGTTCTATGATTCTATGTTTTTCTGCCCAACAGCACAATGGAAAGTGCATACATGACACAGCTCTAAGAGAGCTGCTTTGAGATCTGCCTCCATGGCTTTTAAACCATCACCTGGGCTGGAGCTGTATACCACGCAGCACAAGTTCACAGTTAAGAAGTCATGGCTGCCCCAGCCCTGGAGGGGTTCAAGGTCAGGTTAGACGGTGCCTTGAGCAACCTGTTCCAGTGGGAGGTGTCCCTGCCCATGGCAGCAGGGGTGGAACTGGATGGGCTTAGAGGTCCCTTCTGACCCAAACCGTTCCATGACTACGAAATAACTTGTTGCTTAGTCCTGCCTCTGACTCTGAAGGATTCTGACACTGCTGCCTTTGCAGAAGACTATGATGACCTCTCCTTAGATTTACTTTCCAGCTTCTAGAAAAGGGTTGACTACATGGAATTCCACTAAAGAGCACCCAAATACTTGGGGGAGCTAGGATGAATCACCATGTATTCCTTCCTAAAAAGTTATTTCATAACAAGCACACTTCAAGCACCTTTGTTTTTATCCTGTGTTGTAATAAAAATTACAGTCACTATACTACCAGAACCTCATCAATCATCCATACGCTGTTGTCTCCTTCTAGCCACCACTAGTTTTGGGTTTTCCAAAGCATTATTAGTTCCAGAACCTATCTTCAGCAGCTCAACCATCTGAGTTCAGGAGAAACTAGGCCTCTCATCTCTGTAGAGTTTCCAGAGTCCAACCCCTTAAGCAACTGAAAATACAAACCCACTTCAGACTGCACACATGATGCAATAAAGCTGCTATAAAGCAATTATTTCTCGTTTCTGAAGCACATGCTCCTAACCAGAGGAGCTGAAGCACTCTCTCTCTTCTCCTGCTTTCCACAAGCATCACCATCAAGTTGGATATCAGCTTTAGTGAAAATACTACAGTGAATTCTGCCCCCTCGTGTGCACAGACAGATACAGCTCCTACCCCCCACACAGAGCCTCTTACCTCCAACTGAATCTCAGAATCACAGAATGAGATCAAGTCCACCCATACCCGTCCACTACTGAACCATCCCTGAGCACCTCACCTGCACTCCTTTTAAACACGTCCAGGGATGGCGACTCCACCACTGCCCTGGGCAGACTCTGCCAGGGCTGAGAAAACTTTTGGCAAAGAAATTTTTCTTAATACCCCATTCAACGCACTCCTGGCACAACGTGAGGCCACTCAGCCTTGTCCTCCCCTTTATCAACTGGGAGAAGAGCCCAGTGGCCACCTCACCACAACCTCCTTTCCAGAGCTGCAGAGAGCAATGACATCTCCCCTCAGCCTCCTCTTCTCCAGGCTGAACAGCCCCCAAGTCCCTCAGTTGCTTCCAGAACCCCTGGGCTTCAGCCCCTTCCCCAGCTCCATTCCCCTCTCTTTATATGCTCCAGATCTCCAATGTCTTTCTTGTAGTGAGGGGCCCAAAACTCAAGCCAGGACTCGAGGTGAGGCCTCACCAGTGCCGCACAGGGGCAGGACGACTTCCCTGCTCCTGCTGACCACACAACAGCTGATCCCAGTCAGGATGCTGTTTGCCTTCTTGGCCACCTGGGCCACTGCTGGCTTGTTTTCGGCCACTGTCAACCAACACCCCCAGGTCCTTCCCTACTAGGCAGATTTTCAGCTGCTCTTTCCTGAGTCTGAAGCATTTGTTGGAGAAGAGGAGGCTGAGAGGAGACCTCATTGCTCTCTCCAACTACCTGAAAGGAGGTTGTGGAGAGGAGGGAGCTGGGCTCTTCTCCCAAGGGACAGGACGAGAGGGAATGGCCTCAAGCTCCACCAGGGGAGATTTAGGCTGGACATCAGGAGGAAGTTTTTCACGGAAAGGGTGATTGGGCATTGGAATAAGTTGCCCAGGGAGGTGGTTGATTCACCTTCCCTGGAGGGGTTTAAGGGACGGGTGGACGAGGTGCTGAGTGATTGATAGGAATGGTTGGACTCAATGATCCGATGAGTCTCTTCCAACCTGGTGATTCTATGATTTTAAACAGGCAACAACAGCTGAAAGCCTACAGCACTATGGCCACCAAGCTAATGATGACAACTGCAGGATGCTCATGACCGACTCTATTTAAACATCACAAAAAATGTCCCCAGCCCAGGCCACGCAAATTGAAACACTCGCTTCCAGGTGCTACCTACTGGCTCGCTGTCTTACTACTTACTCATACTTTCTCTCCTGTTGTCATCCTCCTTCAATATAGATTCCTTCTGGTTGTCCTGGGCTGCCTGGCCAGAGTTCTCCTTGTCACTGGATGGGGAATCACAGGCTCCGTCAGATTTCTTTTCCGAGGCCTCTTCATCCGTTTTCTCCAGGGGATGTATCTTCACAACTTTCACAGGCAACACCTTCTCCTTACCTACCTGCATGGAAATAGTGATGAAAACAGAACCTGAGCCAGATACAAGCAGTAATGAGCTTCAACAGATCAGGAAGGGAAACAAAAGCAGCTGAGATTATCTACAAATTGCAGTTTGACAAAACTCTTGATTGACATCCTCCTTGAAAGACGCTCACGATCCCTCTCATGAAACAATTACAGGGTTTCTTTTTACCACTCCTGCCTGAAAACTCTGCACAAACTGCCGAGAAAGAACTGCCAGCCCACAAGTTTGCCCTGTGTTTGGTAACGCTGCTCTCTCATCCTAGAGACGGTGTGTGTGTGTGTGTGTGTGTGCAAGGGACCAAATGTGCTCTGTCAGTAGCCCCAGCTGAGAGAATACATCCTGATCACACCACTACCAGTGAGCGCTTGCTAAGAAATAAGGGAGTTTCCCCAGAGGTGCAAGATTTGAAGGGAATTTTCTAATCATTACAGCATCATTAGAGATTTGTAAGCAGTTGCCTTCAAGCTGCATCAGCTTAAGATGATTGTTCCTCCGGGTAACACTTTCGGGGAAAAGTTAATGTCAGTTTATAATTTTTAACTTCCTTTATGTATTTTTACATATATTTCAATCTATACACAGACCAACATGTATTTCATGTAAAGCAGTACTTCATGTAAAGCAGGTCCAGGGAGGTTCTTCTCCCTCTGGACTCGACACTGGTGAGACTGCTCCTCGAATCCTGTGTTCAGTTGTGGGCTGAGAAGAAGCCCACCACAAGAAGGATGTTGAGGCTCTGGAGCGAGTCCAGAGAAGAGCAACGAAGCTGGGGAAGGGGCTGGAGAACAAGAGGAGCAGCTGAGAGAGCTGGAGGTGTTTATCCTGGAGAAGAGGAGGCTGAGGGGAGACCTCATTGCTCTCTGCAACTCCCTGAAAGGAGGTTGTGGAGAGGAGGGAGCTGGGCTCTTCTCCCAAGGGGCAGGGGACAGGACGAGAGGGAATGGCCTCAAGCTCCACCAGTGGAGGGTCAGGCTGGACATTAGGAAAAAAATTTTCATGGAAAGTGTCATTGGGCACTGTCAGAGGGTGCCCAGGGAGGGGGTTGATTCACCTTCCCTGGAGGGGTTTAAGGGATGGGTGGACGAGGTGCTGAGGGACATGAGTTAGTGTTTGATGGGAATGGTTGGACTCTATGATCCAGTGGGTCTCTTCCAACCTGGTGATTCTATGATTTAAGCAGTATCACAAATACATCTCTATTTCCCTATGTACACACAGTCATTTTCCTCTTGCCATCAGCATCTGCTAGGGAACCGTAGCGCATTCCAAGAGCAGGTGCTCTTGCTGGGATTCCACAGAAAAGGAATTCTGCCCCCTTTCTGACAATACAAGTGGCTGACACATTCTTCCCATCGCCTGCCTTTAGGTATCCAAACCTCTGTGCAAAGCATGGGATGCAAGGGAACACAGATTCTTACCTCAAAGTCACACTCTTCTCCCACCGCAAATTTGGTCATGATCTCTAGCCAGGCTGCATCCACCAGCTTTTCCAAGGAGACAGTGTTGTGGTGGACGATTTCCAGGACCAGTTTCTCATACCAGATGGGGAACTCCTCCTTCAAGCTGATAGAGCACATTAGAGGTTTTCATTATTCAGGGAATAAAAGCCAAAAGCAGCCTCCCATTGCCTGGGAACATCCTCCCCAGGAACATCAGCAGGCAGGACAATGCTGGAGGCAGCCATCGCGTTAGCATGCAAATACCAAAGGTCTTTTTGCTCTTCCAGCATTCCCCAAAGTCCTAAATGGCATAACAACAACTGTCCTCCTCCTTCCCAGCAGGAATGCCTTAAAGTACCCTGGAAGAGCAGCAATGACTGTGAACCTTTTCTTGCTGGTCACCTTATGAGGTCTTATACATACTCCAAGTCTGTGGCATCCTAGTGGGGTTCATGTGACTTTAACATTTTTGCTTTCAACATCATTTTGATGTCGAGGAACACAGCATTTCCCTTCCTAGAGTGCTAACAGTGTAAAGCAGATGGAGTCAGGTTTACACAAACTGTCTTTCCGGAGAAAAAAACACTGTATATGTTTCACCAAGTCACGATCTTCACACTTTTTCATTCAAAAATGACAGGACTATTGCAAATTTCCTTGACTGATTCCCTTTCTGAAGGGCCAGGTCAGGTAGCCGACAGGAGCACTAAGAAATACATTGCTTAAAGCTTTCTGGCTAAAAAATAAAGTCTCTTTTGAGTTAGAAACATGGAATCATTAAGGCTGGAAAAGCCCTCTACACTTATCCAGTCAGCTCAACCCCACCGCATCTGCTAAACCATGTCCCCAAGCGCCACAGTCCCACTGGGAAGAGGAATAAAATGCTGTTTTTCTAGCCCTCTCTCAGCTCCCCAGACTCGGGGATCCACTGCAGACAATCCTCAGCTATATCTGCTGTTCTAAACCACAATAAAAAAACATGTGCCAGTAGCAAACTGGCAACATGAACTTTCCTTATTCAGACTGGTGTCAGCTATTAAAGCAGTCAGCAAACAGCCTGGGATGCTTTTAATATTGCATCAAAGAGACAAACCCCAAAACCACATATCACACAGTCTTCCTTCTACCCCTTTAGAGAGACTCTTGCTAAATTTGTTAGTCAGAAATCTTCCATTTATGTATTTACAAACGTTTTCAGACGTGGCCAGTGAATCCGACACTGTCAGTCAGGAGTCAGGGACTGCAGAGCAGTGGGTTTGGCTCAGGATTCAAAGTTTATGAAGTTTCTGCACCCTCCCCTCAAATAAGAGCCCAGGGAGGGCAGACTATAGGCAACAGTACTTCAGCTGCCACAGAAATTAAAACTATTAGCAAATAGGCTTCTAATTTGTTGCCTTTAAGGACGTGACAAACCTCAAACGATGGGGAATTTCTCCTCAATTTCTTTCACCAACTAATCGGAAATGTGGATTTTGGATGAAAGAGGCAGCGGTAAGCGTCACCTCCATGACTGCTGCTCACCCCCCCAGTTTAAATGACAGAATGGTTTGGGTAGGAAGGGACCTCAAAGCCCACCCAGTCCCACCCCTGCCACGGGCAGGGACACCTCCCACTGCATCAGGGGCTCCAAGCCCCATCCAACCTGCCCTTGAACCCTTCCAGGGATGGGGCAGCCACCACTGCCCTGGGCAGCCTGGGCCAGGGTCTCCCCACCCTCACAGCAAAACATTTCTGCCTAACTTCTCATCTCAGGGTCCCCCCACTCTCAGCTAAAAACTGTCCCTCTCATCCTGTCCCCCCTCAGTTTTATTGGAGCCCATTTCAGTCCTGGAAATTGCTCCAAGGTCTCCCCACAGCCTTCTCTTCTCCAGGTTGGACAAACCCCAGGAAAAAGCCACCAAAGTCCAAGCCATCAGTGCACAGAACAGCAAAACCTGACAGCCGCTTGGCCCAATTCCCACTATTTGGTAATCCCAACACACCAAGGACTTGCCCCTTTACAGAGAATTCCATGCTCTGGCAAGGGCCAGGCAGGATCTCAGCCAAGCCCTAGGAGCTCAGTGCTACAGGGGGAAGGCCGGGGCCATGGCAGCCCTGAGCAACACTGCAGGGCTGAACAGTCACGGCTCTTGCTGTTTCTAGTGGTTCAATTAGAGTAAATTCCTAAAAATTGACTTTGAAATAACCTTTTACTTAGTACAATCACTTCGAACACAAATCTGTAACAAATAATTGCAGCTGTGGACCAGGCTTTTTTTTTTTTATACTGCATTTTTAATTCAGCTCCTTCAAGGTTCATTCCCTGCTCTCAAAAAATCCTACTCAAGGACTGTAGATTGAACTATTCTGTTTCAAGGAATACCAAGATACAGCCCTAAAGAACTAGGTGATGGCATCAAATTTGGACTCCAGGAAGCCCAGATGAGTTAAAAGCTGGGTTAGAAGGACCTCAAAGCCCATCCAGTCCCACCCCTGCCATGGGCAGGGACACCTCCCACTGGATCAGGAGCTCCAAGCCCCATCCAACCTGCCCTTGAACCCCTCCAGGGATGGGGCAGCCACCCCTGCTCTGGGCAACCTGGGCCAGGGCCTCATCACCCTCACAGCAAAACATTTCTCCCCAAGATCTCGTCTCAATCTCCCCTCTCAGCTCAAAAGCATTCCCCTTGTCCTATCCCTGCACTCCACGATCAAGATTCCCCCCCTCCGCTTTCCTGGAGCCCCTTTCAGCACTGGAAACTGCTCAAAAGTCTCCCCACAGCCTTCCCTTCCTCACACTGAACCAGCAATCACACTCCTTCCCAAGCTGCTCTTCCAGCCCAGAGCCCACAGACAGACACACAGCGATTTCTTTGATTTCTCGGTGGGTACTTACAGCTCAGCAACTTCCTGCTCCTCCTCCCAGGCCTCCTTGTGCGTCAGCTGGCTGCTTCCCGTGCTCTTGCACGTCCATATGCGCTCACTGTATCTCTCCAAACGTGCTTCATATTCTCTGGAGGAGCGGTAGCTCAGGAAAACAGGATTTGTGCAGGGGAGAGCATAACCATAGTAGCACAAGACAACCGAGTTCAGTTAAAGCTTTATTACTGGAATGCACAAAGGCTGGAGATGGTGTGGGTTGAGCCTGCGCCGACAACAGAGATCATAGAATCATAGAACCACCAGGTTGGAAGAAACCCACTGGATCATCAAGTCCAACTATTCCTATCAAACACTAAACCATGTCCCTCAGCACCTCATCTACCTGTCCCTTAAACACCTCCAGGGAAGGTGAATCAACCCCCTCCCTGGGCAGCCTGTTCCAATGCCCAATGATCCTTTCTGTGAAAAACTTTTTCCTAATGTCCAGCCTAAATCTCCCCTGGCGGAGCTTGAGGCCATTCCCTCTTGTCCTGTCCCCTGTCCCTTAGGAGAAGAGCCCAGCTCTCTCCTCTCCACAACCTCCTCTCAGGGAGTTGGAGAGAGCAATGAGGTCTCCCCTCAGCCTCCTCTTCTCCAGGATAAACACCCCCAGCTCTCTCAGCTGCTCCTCATAGGGCCTGTTCTCCAGCCCCTTCCCCAGCTTTGTTGCTCTTCCCTGGACTTGCTCCAGAGCCTCAACATCCTAGAGAGGCATCACAAACTGGACGTAACCACCATACCCCATGTCTCTTGAGGAAGAAAAGCCAAGAGCTTTGGAGCTGGAATCCCTAGAAAGGCCGCGTTTCCTTTGGTTTCCAACAAGGGCAGCCTCCTGCGTTAGTACACTACAACCTTGCTCACCAACTAAATCACCTGCTCCCCCCATCACAGTCAACCTCACTGTGAGATTGCCTGCATGACAGGATGCAGAGGGGCCCAGAAAATCACAGCAGCATGAGGAATCACGGCACTAGCTCCTCCGTACAAGGCAGCTGTAGCTGTGCCCTACCCATTCCACCACAGCAGGAATCACCTCACAGTGAAAACAGCTTAAAGTTTCTCTGTACCTTAGATAGACTGGACATCTACAGGCTGCACAGTTATGAGAAACACCAGCACAGGGTAAAACCACACCAATTCACCCCCTGGCTGCCTGCTAACGCTGCCACAGGCTTACAAATGGGAACTTAAATGAAGAAATTACGAGAAGCAAGCACCTTTCACTCCTCCTGCAGCACAGCACACTCAGCATACAGAGCACACATGTTACACCCACTGCAGCACAAGGGCCAGTTCCAAGTCTCTGTGGGAACAGACAGATAGCTTCACATTCCCACAAAGGCAAAAGGCTCACTGGCCACAACAAAGCACTCAGCATGGAACCATGGAATGGTTTGGGCTGGAAGGAACCTCAAAGCCCATCCAGTTCTACCCCTGTCATGGGCAGGGACACCTCCCACTGGATCAGGGGCTCCAAGCCCCATCCAACCTGCCCTTGAACCCCTCCAGGGATGGGGCAGCCACCACTTCTCTGAGCAACCTCAGCCAGGGCCTCATCACCCTCACAGCAAAACACTTCTCCCTAAGATCTCATCTCAATCTCCCCTCATTAAAATTAAAGCCAAACTCCATTGTTAAAACCATTCCCCCTTGTCCCATCCCTGCACTCTCTGACCCAGAGCCCCTACTCAGTTTTCCTGGAGCCTCTTTCAGCACTAGAAGCTGCTCTAAGGTCTTCTCTTCTCCAGTCTCAACAACCCAAACTCTCTCAGCCTCTCCTCAGGAGGTTCTCCAGCCGTCACATGATCTCTGTGGCCTCCTCTGGCCTTGCTCCAACAGCTCCATGTCCTCCCTGTGCTGAGGACTCCAGAACTGGACTCAGGGCTCCAGGTGGGTCTCCCCAGAGCACAGCAGAGAGGTAGAATCCCCTCCCCTCTCCCTGCTGGTCCCACTACTTTGGATGCAGCCTGCACAAGCTTCATCTTAAAGAAAATATTCGTGCAACCAATCCAATTCTTCCCATCATTAGTATTATTTACTTGTCAAGATCCCTATTTGTAAGCCAAACCACAGCTTCAAGGCCAATTCTCTTTGATATTTCTTCCCAGCCCCGAGGCAAAGCACAAGGTACAGTAGCTGCTCTGCTACAGGAGCTCATCTCATAGCACCACTGACCAAACCACAAGCGTGATTTCAGCAAACGTCTGTAGTGATACTGAGCTGAAAAATAAAATAAAAACAGAAGCCCTCCTTCTATTTACAGCAACCAATCACTTTTCCTGTGCCTTTCACACAGAAAGAAGAGTTAAAAGCAAATTCAATCCTCACTGTAGACAGGAGCCGAAACGTAGAGGGCAATACTGCTCCTCAGCTTCATTCAGTGATCCCAGCAGCACACAAAGGACTCGCAGCTGCTATAAATAAACAAGGGACGCACTTCCCAGGGGTGCAGCACACAAACCCTCACCAGCTGAACTGTAAATACTTGAGGGACGTGTGGAAAATAAATGATTGTCAGCTTCCCTCAAACATCCATCAATTTTCTTCCCTCCAGGCCTGTGAGAAGATTCATAGAATCATCAGGATAGAAGAGACCCACCGGATCATTGAGTCCAACCATTCCCATCAAACACTAAACCATGTCCCTCAGGACCTCATCCACCTCCACCTTAAACCCCTCCGAGGAAGGTGACTCAACCCCCTCCCTGCGCAGCCTCTGACACTGACCAATGACCCTTTCTGTGAAAAACTGGTTCACATCACACTGAAGACCACTCAAGGCAAAAAGGCAGAAAACAAAGTTACATTAAAAAATCATGGAATGTTTTGGGGCAGAAAGGATCTTAAAGTTCATACACGCCAACCCCATGCCCTGGGCAGGGACACCTCCCACTGGATCAGGTTGCTCCAAGCCCCATCCAATGTGCACTGGCAGTGTGGATTTCCACACTGCAGCCACCAGAGCAGAACAGACGCTGCAGCAGTTCCACGCGCTGATGGAGGAGGTGACCTGCTCCGCAGGGAACACACACTGTGCTTTGGCAGCCACCAAACACTCCACACACACACACTGCAGACCAGGAGCACAGTGACATCAACCCAACAAGGGCGACGCCACACGGGAAGCACTTAGAATCACAGAACAACCAGATTGGAAGAGACCCACCAGATCATCGAGTCCAGTCATCCTCTTGCTCAACATCTCACATATCTCTCAGCAGATTCTGCAGGGCTCCTGCAAGGATGAGTCTGTCTGACTGCTCAGTGATCACCTACACTGCTGGCAAAGCCAGGAAGCCACCTGAAGCTCCAAATCTACATCTTCTGGAATGTCTTTGTAGCTTGGTATGCAAAACCACTAGGGTTTGCTCCGTAAGTCTCCAGGCAGGGTAGCTTGAGGTTGTGGAAGTCATGGCATGAACAGTAAGACTGTGCCCAACTGGGATGTTCCTGAGAGGCCATTGGTGGGTTTAGAATTACACTAGTAGTTTCGTTCTTTTTTAGGTCACATTTTATCATCTAAATATCTTGCTGATGTAAGGAGACTAGCAGAAAACAGGAAATATATTTTAAGACTGATGCTGGGACTGAGGTCCAGGGAGGTGGTTGAGTCACCGTCCCTGGAGGGGTTTAAGGGACGGGTGGACGAGGTGCTGAGGGACATGGGTTAGTGTTTGATAGGAACGGTTGGACTCGATGATTCGATGGGTCTCTTCCAACCTGGTTGTTCTACAATTCTATTAAATAAACATCAGGCCCAAACGAACATCTAAGCTTCGATTTCCAGCCTATCCTCCTGTCTGTTTCTTCCTTATTACACACCTATGAGGCCTGTGCACACACAAAATCCCAGTTTCATAGAACCACTGAATCACTAAGATTGGAAAAGACCTCTAAGCTCATCCAGTACAACTGTCAGCCCAGCCCAAGTGTGCCTGCTAAACAGTGTCCTGAAGAGCCACATCTACAGGTTTTTTTCCCACTCCGGAGATGAAGACTCCACCAGCGCCCAGGGCAGCCTCTGCCAGAGCTTCACCAGTGTTTCAGTACAGAAATGTTCCCCAATATCCAATCGAAACTTCCCCTGGAACTTTCGATTGGATATTGGGGAACATTTCTGTACTGAACTTGAGGCCACTTCCTCTTGTCCCATCGCTTGTTACTTAGGAGAAGAGCCCAGCACCCACCTCACCACAACCTCCTTTCCGGGAGCTGTAGAGAGCAAAGAGATTTCCCCTCAGCCTCCTCTTCTTCAGGATAAACAGCCCCAGGTCCTTCAGCTGCTCCCAGAACCCCTGGACTCTAGGGCTTTCCTAAGCTTTCTTGTCCTAATGTTTTTTGTTCAACCCAATCTACAGCTGTAATCTAACAACATAAGAGTCCCAAAAACCGTTGATGCCTTCCGAACATCTCATTGTGTGGAATAAGAACCTGTGCAGCCTTTAAGGGGAACAGCTGATCAGTGGTTTGTCAAGGTGGAAGCCCTAGAGAGCACATTCTGCTGTGCATCGGCGTAAACCACACTGAGCACTGCTCTGAGGGAAGTCTTGGGGACCTCTTGACACGCCCTCTCTGCTGGCTCTTCCCATCTATTCCTCTGTGCTATCTAGGACAAACAGAAGGGACCCAAAAAGCCCTTTTGAGTCTACCTGATGTGACATCTGCCTGCAACTTATTGACTCATTTGCGAATTTCTGTTCCACTTTTTGCCTACTTTGTGCTAAACACAGTCAACAAAGCAAGACAGAAACTCAATGTTATTTAGTTTCTCTTTCATGAGGCCTCCCTGCCAAGATGAGCTTTCCAGAACATGCTAAGCCGACTGCCCCCACGGCATCCCGTGCAGTGCCTTCTCCAAGAGAATCATAGAATCACCAGGTTGGAAGAGACCCACCAGATCATTGAGTCCAACCCTTCCTATCAATCACTAACCCATGTCCCTCAGCACCTCGTCCACCCATCCCTTAAACCCCTCCAGGGAAGGTGACTCAACCCCCACCCTGGGCAGCCTGTTCCAGTGCCTAATGGCCCTTTCTGCGAAGAATTTTTTCCTTATGTCCATCCTGAACCTCCCCTGGCGGAGTTTGAGGCCATTCCCTCTTGTCCTGTCCAAGAGCACTGTATCCCTCTGGAATCTCAGTGCTTGCATTGCTTTCCTCATTCCTTCTGCCCCTACAGCTGACACCAACTACTCTGACGAGCGCAGACCACCTCTTTTTTTCCCCATAACATTAATACCATGCACATGTCTGCAAGAACACGTCCTCCATCCACGCACAGGCCCACAGGAGCAACACCAACAGATTGGTACTCTAAGAACTTGCCTCATAACTCCTCTATGTTGTACCTACAAGGCACACAAACCTTAAAGCTGCACCTTTTACAAAAGCAGTAATTAGGATTAAAATCTGTCTCTTTCATCGCTGATCACTTCTCATACGGAAAGAGAGTGTATCTCTGCTGGACCAGTTGGATAACTGAATCATAGAACAACCAGGTTGGAAGAGACCCACCAGATCATTGAGTCCAACCATTACTATCAAACACTAAACCATGTCCCTCAGCACCTTGTCCACCCGTCCCTTAAACCCCTCCAGGGAAGGTGAATCAACCCCTTCCCTGGGCAGCCTCTGACACTGCCCAATCACCCTTTCTGTGACAAATGTCTTCCTGATGTCCAGCCTGACACTCCCCTGGTGGAGCTTGAGGCCATTCCCTCTCCTCCTGTCCCTTGGGAGAAGAGCCCAGCTCCCTCCTCTCCACAACCTCCTCTCAGGGAGTTGGAGAGAGCAATGAGGTCTCCCCTCAGCCTCCTCTTCTCCAGGCTAAACACCCCCGGCTCTCTCAGCCGCTCCTCATAAAACTGAGCTACTTTCAGTTTGCACAGACCACAACAGCAGTTTTTGAGTCAGAGACTAAATGTTTCAGTTTAAAATACTGTTCAAATCAATCTATCCATTCTGGCTTCATTGAACTGAGTGCATTAATAATGCCTACTTGTGCTCAGACATTCATTTCAAAGAATGACAGACTGGTTTGGGTTGGAAGGGACCTCAAAGCCCATGAAGTGCCACCCCTCTGCCCTGGGTAGGGACACCTCCCACTGCATCAGGTGTTCCAAGCCCCATCCAACCTGCCCTTGAACCCCTCCAGGGATGGGGCAGCCACCCCTGCTCTGGGCAACCTGGGCCAGGGCCTCCCCACCCTCACAGCAAAACACTTCTGCCCAAGATCTCATCTCAATCTCTCCTCTTGCAGCTCAAAATCATTCCCCTCATCCCAATCCTGCAACTCCTGATCAAGAGCCTCTCCTTGCCTTTCCTGTAGAGAAAGTTTTCCTTTTCAAATGCTTCCTAATGCTTCATGGGCTCCTCCACAGGCTTCACCCCACAGTAACCAGACGCACTCCAACACGGGCTCTGTGCAAGTTCAGTAGCTCCTTTGTCTCTGGTGCCGCTGAGATCTCCTGTCCTCGCCCGTCCCCACCTCACCTCCAGCCTTCCCTTCGTTCCTCAACCGCTCAAATTTCGATCCTCACAGCACAAACCTCAGCGCAGCCTCCGGGAGCAGCGGTCACGGTCCTGCCCCTCCAGGGCACCGGGGCCAGAGGGTTCCCCGACGCCTCCTGGGACTGCAACGAGCTGCCGGTTCCCAGGCGGAGCAGTTCAGCCCCGGGGCCGCTCAGGCTGCGCGGCTGTCACCACTCTGCTCGGGAACCGGTGCCGACCCGGGCAGCTCTCCCAGGAGCTACCACCACCTCCCGGGCACCGGCACCCGCCGAGCCCTCAGCTCCCGGACAGCGAACCTGCCTAGCTCCTAGCTCCCGGGAACCGTCCGATTACTCCGCTCCGGTACCAGATACCGGTCCCTAGCCCACCTGAACCCCAGCACCGGCCGAACCCCCACCCCGGGGTGCAGGTACCCGGCAGGCCCGAGCCTCGGGGGCACCGTCCTTGTCTGGAAGCCGCATCCTGAGCGCCATCTCAGCCCCCGGGCACGGTCCGAGGTCCATCCGAAGCCCAGTACCAGCCGGGCCCTCACCCCCCAGTCGCCACCCCTGCCCCTAACCCTGCCCGAGCCCCCGGCCGCGGCGCCCCGGTGCGAGGCGGATACTCGCGGGTGCGGAAGGCCTCCTGCGTGTGCGGGATGACGAAGCGCTCCCCGGGCTCCCCCGGCGGCAGCGGCTTGGCCAGCGGGAAGGGCTTCCTGCCGAGCAGCGGTGCCATGACGAGGCCGCGGCCGGAGCCGGCGGGACGATTGAAAAATGGCGGGAGATTCCCCTCC